>CAXHUQ010000728.1:0-17000 GCA_964020085.1 Micromussa lordhowensis | reverse complement strand
GGGTAAACTTCTTACTGGTCCAACTCGATTTAATAACGTTTCGGCCGTTCAGCCTTCTTCAGATACTTCTTAAAAACTTAAAACTAAAAACTATTTATTGTAAATAGTTTTTAGTTTTTAGTTTTTAAGAAGTATCTGAAGAAGGCTGAACGGCCGAAACGTTATTAAATCGAGTTGGACCAGTAGGAAGTTTACCCCACTGTCTTCACTCAGTACTTATTTATAAATTCACGTGGTGGTGCTGCATCCTTTGGATCCTTCTGCTGTGAGTTCATTGTTTGCGTAAACCTAATTATTCTGCCTATATATATATATATATATACAAACAAAAATTAATTAATAAAAAGAAGGAATACAGTATTAAGAAATAACAAGAAAAACCGTTTCACTAACCTAACTTAAAATATTAAATGTACAGATACAGTTTATGTAGTTGGAAGAGGACACTAAGGGAAAATATCCTTCTTTAGGCTGGTTTTTTCGTTTTCTTTACCCAAGGACTTTTTTCTGCTTTTGATTTTTCCGTAAAGAGCTTCCACGTGGGAATTTTTGTCAAGTGCGTGATGTAAATAAGAATATGCAAATGACATGAAATACGAGCGATTAGCGTTTGCCGCGAAAATTTCCCTCGAGAGTTCCGCCAGTTGACAAGATTTTGACACCTTCGTAGTTTATTAACTATATTTGAAAATATGTTTTTTCTAAATAACTCGGCGGCTTTTTGAGATTTTTAATGTTATTCTTTTGGAAACACTAGATAAAATGACAAACTTAAATTTTGTCAAATAAAAGAAAAAACAATTTTTTGGGCCTCTGAAGGGTGGAAGTAACCTTAACTATCATAATATCACAATTTCTTAACGTTTTCCACTGGATGGTGTTCGATTTATTTTTTTATTATGTGACAGTCATCTCTTATGCCGGGTTTTCGCAAATAGGGCTTCAAGGGCAGTGTAAACACAAGCGTGTCGCTGATTCAAGTCAGCGTCGATCACGAACTTGAATAGTGTTTAATTTACATCTACAGTGATACGAAAACTACTATAAGCCGATGTGAAAAAAGTCTGGCTTTGTAATTTTAAGTTTGGTCACTGTAAAAAAAAAAACAATATCGAGAGAAACGAGACGCGTCTCGAGAGAAATGAGACACGTCTCGAGAGAAGGTGGTAAGTTACATTTGAGCGGTACTGTAGGCTAGTCTCCAGTGCTTTTTGGTCCACAAGGTGACTGCATGTGGACTGGTAACAAGTAATGGCAGCCATATCATGCAACGACATGTTCTTCGCATTTGTTAGCTTCCAAAATGCTTTTTGAAGAAGGAAAATGTATTTCAAATTTAATGCGAGTCAAAAATAAGTACTCAAGCCACTATTTTTGATGTGAAAGTTCTACTTAGTAGGTAAGAGAGGATTTTTGAACAGCTAGATCGACACTTAAATCCGAATTGAATCAAAAGACCTCTGGAAACTAAATCGATCATACAACCCCCCTTCCTTGTGGAATTTCCTGGGTCTTTGACCCCCCCTCCCCTTCGGAATTTCCAATTCCCTCCATGGTGGGGGTATGGATATTTTCTGGAACCACGCATTAGTAGTTTGTAGTTTGCTGTTCACACCATGCCATCATTGTTTTGATTATTTTGGGAATGCAGTTTCTGGAAGATATTTTTGAATTTGGTTATATTGCTTTACCTTTCTATTGTGTCTACATCATAGTTTCCAACGTAGCGTGGCATGGATACTCCAATTGTGGCAAGTTTCCTGATAAATTGCATCTTGTTTTCTTGCTGTTCTGGTGGTGGGTCTTTATGATAGAAGTACACCTGAAATCAAGGAAGGGGCGGTGGATTATTGTCATTGGTTTTGTTATATGAGGTTGCACATTATTCCACACGAATGTCAAAGTTTATCTTAACAGTATTTTAAGTTTATACAAGTGTTGGATCTCATTAATTTTATAAGTTTGCATTCACTTTTTATTCTGTTGAAGTTTTCTCATTTTGGGGTGTGGTTGTTGTTTTTTTTTGTCAATACGACACTCAAAGCTTATTAGTGGCATTGTTATTTCATAGCTTGGAATTGTTGCCTTGCACGACTATAATTTCCATTCTGCCTACTCCAATGGAATCTATTTCGTCGGCCACTTGTTCCATATCAAAGATGCATTTGCTGTCAGCAACGTTGTTTCGTCCGGGATTGCAAACATGCGGCACTAGTGTGCGGAAAAAAATCACCATTGTCTGCTCTCGCTGGCAATATACCCATTTCAAGGATGTTTTGGATTTAGGGTCAAACGTACCCGGCAAAAGTGCTCATCGTTACAAAACATTCAAGTTGTATAAAATGTCAACATACCTAAATAATGTGCTTCAATTCCCTCGTCCAGGGTATTGGGCTTGAATAATTTTGCCGGCGAGGGAAGCTCGGCACCTTCTGGTGTCGGAATCGTAGTTTTCCTTTTTTTGGTGTTTGGAACGTGCGATCTGTCAACGCAACTCCTTTGCCATCGGCGACAGTGACTAACGCTTGAACAGCAGCTCCACTTGTTGACAGCGTGATTGCGGTAACAGACGCTGGAGCGATCTGTCTATACTTTTTGGCAAAAACGTTTCCATTGGATTGATGGCCTTGAAATTTTTGCGAGAAATTGTTCCTGTCAACTTAAAATTTTCAAGAGCGAATTTCACCTCGCACTTTCCACTTGGCGATATCATTTCCTTGAATGTGATCTGTCGGGTTTATGGTTCGGTTAATAAAGCTAATGAAACACTGAAAGTTTCTTTTAAGAACACAATATTGCTCTCTAGTAGAACTTTGAACTTAATAATGATGCGAAACACATCTAATGTTCATTCTGCATTTTGCATGTAATGTTCATTCCACAATTCAGGAAACAATTCAGTTCCCTCTTCGAAAGACAGAGAGCTTTTATATGAGCCTCTAGCGAGACACACTTAAATACCTCGTCGTGAGCACCTTAATACGGCAATTTACATTACGACGAGCGTGCACATAGCCTTTCTTAAAGTAGCATTTGTTGATTACAAAAGAAACTTGCCACAACGTGATTATTATGCCCGCCCTCTGTTGCTTGGGCTTTCCCTGACCTCCTGGACTTGTTCCATTAGGTTCAAATTTTTGTTCTTTATCCTTTCTTCATTTAACTTCACGAAAACGCCATCTTCATTTTCCTTAAAATACCAGGGACCATTCCTAGCCTCCTCCATGATTACGAGCAATTGGTAATGCTCGCTAGTTCAGTTGTGTGACTGGCTCAATGTGGTGTGAAGTACTACGAAGCATACCGTATCAGAACAATGGTAGCGTGTCTATTTTGACAGCCGGAAGTATCATGGGAACAGCAACCACCAGAAACGTGTGTGAAGTCTCTAATTTATCCCATGTAGCGTCTAAATTTTGCATGGTTTTCATTTTTGCAAATTTCAGGGAATTTCCTTGATCTGCAAAAATAAGTTCCCGCAAAAAAGACCTGCAATTTAAACGCCGCAAAACTTTACTCCCTCGAGTCCAATAAGAAACTTCACTCTCAATAAACTTGTGTTGATAATCGATACTAAGCCCAGCAAAGTAAATACCCAATGGAACTGTATTTCAATCGAACTAACTCGAACTCAATCCATGAGTTGAGTTCAGTGAGTTCGGCAATCGAACCAAATCGAACTCACACAGAAACAGTTGGACAGTCGAACTAAGTCAAACTTTTGATTTCTGAAATCTTGTTTTTTTGTCAAACTGGAGTTGAAAATCAATAACAAGTTTGTCGAGCCTTGAGTTACTTCAGTTTAACTCGTGTTTTTGAGACCAAATAACAATCTTTGTTCAAGCGAATTTACTCACCAAACACACTCGAACGCAATCCAGTTATCTCAAACCGCAAAAACTTGTTCCCGCAAAGCTAAAAAATATTTGGCAATACACAAACTAGAACTCCCGCAAAATTTCCATGCTACCAATAGTAACTTCTGATAAAATCAGACGGCAAATTATGAAACATCCCATGTAAGACGTTGATCTCGTGCATTTGTTGTGATGTCGGGCACTGCTGTTAAATTAAAATCTGCTGCAAGATTTGTTGTTTGATCACGGATACAAAAGAGTAAATGTTCAAAATGTTAGTTACTTTGTGGAATTTTTTGAGTTGTTCAGAGAGGAGATCTAGCTTAATTTGTTTAGAAAACTGGTACACATTAAGATTTCTCGAATACAAAGAATATTATGCCACAAGATGGAAGCCTAACCTCTTACTAACCGAGTGCGAGGGCCGTACTGGGGAATACTGGCCTGAGCTCATGGCAGTACGTGCTCGGTCCATACAAAAAACAACCAGGGGCCAATATTCCCCAGTACGGCTCGAGCAAGCTAGGTTAGTAAGTAGTTTATTATATGGTACTCTGGTCAAAGTGAAGCCTTGGAGCCGACTGGCTCATAGCTGCCGGAGCTTACCCCAGTGTCTGTAGCATGAAGTGGCCAGAAGTATTTCTTCTTCTCCTGGACGGGATGCTGGTCCGTCGCAGGTCGCTCCCCGGCCAGTGCTCGAACCCAGACCGCTCACTCTGGAGTTGTTCGCACTTACCATGAGACCACCGCGCCTACCATGGGGTTTGCTAGCTGTGTTGTACAACTTAATTAACGCTTGTATCACGGAAATGAAAGTTGGTTCGAAAAAATGGACAGTTAAAAAAAATTGTGAGTAAAATTACAGCGTTTGACCAAGGAAAGGGAAAGCATTTTGGTTTGAGTCATCAGGAGGTTTGAAAAAATGAGGGTTAAAGAAAACTGGGAGTCTGTATCACTATGTCATTTCAAATAACTCGGGCCATGCTTGTTTTTAATTTGCCGACATTCGGAAATCCCGACCAAGAAAGAACCAATCAGAATGCTCGGATTTACCTTGCCATATAATAAATATAAGATATTGTTTGTTTCCCGGTGTTTGTTCTAACTCGTGATTTGTAGAGATTTTGACTGGGGGCGTATCTAGTATTATAAGTATGTAAACTACTAGCGTACTGGAAGAAATCATGGAAAACGTTTGGAAGGAGGTTCTTATGCCAAAGCGAGTAAATCTTAATGTGTGTAAACGGTAAACATTGTTCCCAGTGAGAAGTTCTAAAAGGTTTATTAAAGGACAGTGCTATCTTTTTGTTCACCGAAGGTTCTTGCAAAAAATATTAATCTAATGGCATGGTTTTGCTTGGTCTGCACTTTTTGTATATAGGTTTTGTAAGTGCTCCCCCAAGCTTAAATGGCATATGAGATATCAGGCTATAGTAGATTGGTTTTAATTGAGAAAGTGTTAAGTAGTATCTTAATTCTGAAATTATTCCGAGGTAAATAAAGGTAAATTATTCCAAGGTAGATAAAAAGAAATGCTGTGCTAAAGTAGCTTACAGGGAGAGGATTCCATTTTTTGATTATTTCAGAAGTACGAAACACCTAGCAAACGAAGACCTTTTATTGTAATGTATTTTGCTCCACTGTTTGTTTGTTTTTAACTGCTTTCAGGCCTTTAAACATAATCAATAAAGAACAAGACACCAAACGAATACAGGAGTGATCAAAATGGTTCAATACAGTAAGCAGATAGTCAATAAAAGTGTTGTTCTTTGTCAATGACGTGTATAATGTTGTCAAGACGTTTCGGCTAACTCTTAAGCCTTCATCAGTTGAAAACCGCTTGATGTTACGCACAATTTAAAAACCTTTTAAAATTGAAACGTTATGCGCGCTGTATGTGAGTGACTCGAGAAGATTTTAAGTGCGTGCCAAGCACTTGTAGACTGCTGGGATGACCATGTAATCATTCCCTGCATTCGGGTCTTTTACAGACATCCAAGCTTCTAGAAAAAGCCGCTGATGGTGATGTGCCTCATGTCCAACGACTTCAACGTTTTAAAAATCCATGGGATGATGACATTCGTGAACATGACACGCAAGTTTAGAGTTGTGATCAAACATCATGACAGCCTTTTTGTGTTCAGAAACCCGCGTGCACAGGGAACCTACGTGATAACAGGCAACCCAGAAGATCAGGAAGCGTTCTTCCTTCGTCGAACGTAATAAGTTAATACTTCCTCCGTAAGAAATGCCAGCTAACACAACACATTTCCTAAACCCTTCCAGTTTTACTGCACGTAGTAAATATATCGTCTTAATCTTTCTTTTAGACGCTATGGGTGCACAGAGATTTCTTGGCTGACTCCATCTTCCTGCAGTTGGACAACACTGCCAAGGAAAATAAAAATCAATACGTTTTTTTGTTTCCTGGGTTACCTGGTCGAGATGGAAGTGTTTGATAAAGTAAGTAAAAGGACATTTCCTACTCTACAGCTGTAGTATTTGGCTCACTCTTTTATGGCAACCAGTTACACCTCAAATTCGACAATGTTAACCTTTTCCATTTGTTAGCGTTGGAGAGCAAATAAAAGAGATAAATCCACAAAGCGTAGCCAGCAGTCATGTAGCTTGTGGTTATTCATTAAGTGTTGATTTAATTAAAGTCAGCATTTTGGAATGCAAAAAAAAGGAGAGTCGGGAAAAGCTAACGCAAGATAGCCCTGATAGTGAAAGTCAGGCTGAAACCAAAACAAAGAAGCCATATGAATCTCTGAAAGCATCATGAAATTGGGAGAAATGAAGATACTTCCAGCACATCCAAATGATCAGTAACAAACAAAGTTAAATTACTCCTCTGTATATGCAACACCACTAAGAAAACCATGTAATGCCTGTTCCCTTTTTTTGTGCAGTAGCTTGGCCCTTTCTCGGTTTAGGGATTTCGTTGTAGTCAAACCTATTCCTTCTTGCGAGGTAACACCCTTAATTACATCATTATACAACTTTTGGATGTTTTCTGTAGTCGGGGTGATGCCAGTTGAGGCTATATAAGACTCCGCGGTGCTCAAAACACATCTTTCCATTTTTGTCCAACTTCCAAATTCCATTGTTGCCCCTGGACTGTCAAGGTACTCATGGCATGGTTTTCTTTTACAACTTGGTGAACTTGATGTAATCTTTTCCGCCCATCTTTTTCTGATAGACTCCGCATCTCTCTAAAAAGCTCTGCTAGAGCTTCCCCATTGTGCAAATCTATAAATTATGAGTAAAACGAATTATTGTTCAATTATTTAATAATAATTTTTGGGATACAGATAGGACGTGTGACGTGATATGACCAAGTGGTGTAGGGCATGTGATTGTCCCTGGTTCAAATCCTCCACACTACCACTGTCTGGATTTGTTCTTGGTAGTCTTAAGTTCAACTCCTTGACCACATTGTGTAATTAAACAACTGGTCAGCCTCCCACCAATGTCCGTTTATTTGTTTACAGCTTCCCCATTTACCACAACAGTACTAAATACATTTGACACATGGCACAAAAAGTGCCGTCTGGTCATCCAGGTCAAGTGCATTAGAAACTTTTTATTCCCACTTACCAAATGGGAAAGGCCCCAGGCAAGTCTCCTGCAATCTAAATCATCTTTTGACAGAATTATCATGAGCCACCTAAATGCTTAAACCTCAGTTTTTTAAAAGTTTGAGATAAACGTAATGAAGTCATGCAAGCAATGCAATATTATGTCTATAACGAGCATTACATATATCCAAATATCATGAACTACAATTATTATGAAAACAAATTGTAATCGACTATAAAACTGTGGTCAATAACTAAACAATGTGTGCATGGATTCCAATTAATATTAAGTCATTCTTGAGCATCTAGTCCTGCTTAATTATAAATGCAGCCGAAACAGAGTATGTATATGTACGTACCTTGTGCTACATTAACCAGAAAGTCATGTTTCTTACATTCTACAATGTATTCCCTTTCTGGAACCGGAATAATTTGCCCATATTGGTTGATCTGTACGCTCTTGTTGAAGACCCAGGTATCTGCCCCTGGTTGCTTACCAATCACCTGAATGGATGGATTAAAGGAAAAATATAAATTACTGCATTATTGTTAACATACTGTACATTTAAGAGCTAATTGTGTCAAGCAAGTTGCAAATGCATTTGGAACCCCTAGTTTTTGTTCATCAGTGGTTAAATACTGTAGATCCCCTTAAGGGATGATGTAACTTAGCAAAATTGGGTTAGTGTTTTTTTAGCACTAAAAGATTTCAGACTTGACTATGCCAACTCTCCCGGAAACAGACCAAATCTCCTAAACGAAAGCGGTTTAAATTCTTTTTTTACACTTATTATGGTTGATTTTTGGCATTTTTGGGAGAAATTTTTTTGTAACATTTTATGCATTTTGGTGTTTAAATCAGCACGCCCTCACTTTTACCATTTTTTTTAGGGCCAAGCAGGTAAATTTGGTAATCTCTTGGACTCAGAATTTTTTAGGTTGGTATATCTGCAGTCTTGTTAGATGTGGATACAGTTTCTAGCAGAGGCATATTTTTTTCTTTCATTTGTACATTTCTTTTTCTGTTTTTCATAATAGACACTATGAAATAAATGTTTTTGTGTTTGCTATTGAAGCTAGTTTGGTATATTTAATACATTCACCATACATATTGAGTAAGGAGCATTGGTTGGAGAGCTTGCAGGGTTTCTCGATTTTAAGATATCATTGTCATTTTTCTCTGAGCATTATAATTTATTTTTTTTTAAGAAATCAAAAAAGGTATATTTTAATGCAGGGTGGAAAGTTATGACCAATTGAACATCACTACTACCATTCATTTTTTACCTCGTGGTATGACGTAAGTCATGCTATGAGGTTTAGGGTTCGGGGGCGAATTCAATTAAAAAAAATCACTCACTCACTCACTCACTCACTCACTTGTTAGACATTAATTTATGCATTAAACTTGGATTAAACACGTTTTGCCGTATCTCCCCTCCCCGACAAGTTTGTTTCGTTGTAGTCAAACTCACACCATTGTCACAGTGTATGTATTTGGGGGGTAGTACAGAGGCGAGAATATGTCCAACAACTTGGACAGATTCAAAATGGCGTCCTGTGTCGGCAAAGCGTGATGATGCATGGATGGTTTTTGGCTTGCCAACCAGATCGAAACATAGCGCTATGGAGCCAAAAATGAAAAAGAAATATGCTACTGAATACTCTGCTAAAGCGAAATCACTGGAAAAATTAACCGGTTTTCCAAACAGAAAAAAATATGGTTTTTATATGGTTTTTGTTTGGATTTTCAAAAAAATCCCTTTCTGGAAAAAGTACCTTTTTTCCAATGTGGGTTTTCCTCCAATTCCATGCTGGGATTTACTTTTTTCCAAAGGTGGAAAATATTTTCACAGGAAGTGTGGGAAAACATGGAAAATGCACTTTCCAACTTTGGATTTGCAAGCATCCACAAATGGAATTTCCATATACCAAAGTTGGAATATGTTCTAATAACCTTGTGGAAAATATCTCTGCAATATGGTTAACCACTTATCCAAAACAGGAATTTAAAATTTCCAAAGAAGGAAATTGGTTTCACTGTTAACGTAACCATTGGTGGAAAATTGATTTCCAAACATGGATTCACAACTTCCAATCGTGGAATTTACATTTTCCAAATGTGGATAAACAAGATAGTAAACCTTTAGAAATGTAAAAAAAATTGATATCCATGCTTCACTGTTGACATCTAGTCCTGACCAATCACTTTCCAGGAATAGGCAAACTTTAAAACACATAATTGGTTAAACAAGTAAAAATTGAAGCCCACACCAACTCATTCAAGAAGCACAATGAAATGAAACAGAACTCTGATCTTTAATCAATGCAATATATACTTAATGTACATTCATTTTAGAAGTCTTTTAACTCCTTAAAAGGAGTAAAGAGCATCATCCATATTCTTTCATAACTTTAGGTGTTTGTTGTGTTGTGTTAAATGATTGCAACAGTGAAAAAGGCTTATATTAACTTGACAGATGCAGTATACTTAACAGTAAGCAATCTTTATATATTCATCAAACAAAATTTATGAAATATATCAAGATCGCTTACTGTTAAGTATACTGTATCTGTCAAGTTATGATTTAACAGAAGCCTGGCCTTTAGAGCATGCAACTCTTCACTGTTGCAATTATTTAACACAACAAACACTTACAGTTATGAAAGGATATGGATGATTTCCTTTACTCCTTAAGGCTTCTAGTTATAAGGGACTAACAGTGTTCAATGAAACTAAAATAAATTTCAATAAATGCCGATATATATAACATATTTCAGCAACAACAACTATGCTAATTTGCATACAGAACCTTTGGAAGGCAGCTTAATCTCTCATCTTCTGCCATAATGTAATGTCAAAATGAGTTTGTGGCTGCTCAGTCTTTTAACTTAAGGTGATTTTAAAATCTCAATGTCTCTTGCCGTGAGATTTGCTAAGTCGGAATCCTCTTTGAGTGACACAAACTTGTTGCTGAGGAGAGCACTTGCCAAAGCCCTTATGTATGTATTCTTATCCTGCCCTCTAAGAAGGGACAAGCCAAACTTTTTCTTCAAAGGCTGTAAATGCTTCACCAGCTGTACATCACGGATGCTGCATTTTTCCAGCACTGCCAAGAGAATTGCGTCACAACTGGACTGAGTCAAATCTGGAGAAAAAAGCACATGGGTGTCTATTATTAGTTAATCTATTAACAAATAACATAATAGAAATAATGAGAACTGTTGTAATAATACTATATTATACTATAAATACTAAACTGTATATATCAGAAATGTCACATCAACTGTGCATTGTGGTGCAATTCTCCTGGCAAGTTAGATGGATAGATGGAGAATGGATGTTCCTGTTAAAGAGCGCTAGAGAAATAAGCGCCTGCTCTCAAGGTCCAAAAATTTAATAAGCACCCAGAGCGCTTAATCGAATAAATACGGAAAACATGTTTCAGATGATACTTTGTCCATCTTCAGTACAAGTAACAAAAGCTTCCAGTGGGTGGGTGACCTTGAATATCATTTTCTGTCTGCTGGTTCTATGGAAACTTGGTCTCTGAATGTAGGAAATTACAGTAAACTGACCTGGATGAAAGTAGTCTGCATACTCTTTAACTTTTTTTGTTGATGGAGGTGATAAATCCCCAGAGCTTCCTGACTCCACACTCTCAGTGTCACCATTGCTGTCAGTACTTGTATCTGTTGGTGTTGCTTGGCCCTTTATAATTCCTGTGTCCTTCATCTTCCGTCTTCTTTCTCGCATGTGTGTCATGACCATTTCTCTTATGGCATTGGCACCAAATCCACACTCTGGGAAGGTGTATTTTGCTGATGCTTTCCCTTCAGTTAAGCGTTTAATAAATTCGTTAAGCTTCATATTTTCCTCAACATGGTGGGCTCTGAATGATGGTATTTTGCCATAGGTTGGCCAGTGTTGCTTAATTTCAGCGAGAACCATCTTTTTTCTATCAGAAAGAAAGACAAATAAACAGACAAATTTCATTGTATGAATATATTTTATAAGCCTTACAGAACAGAAATCTCTCACCCTTTCCCTTTAGTTATCAGCTAAGATCATTCCTTCAAATGGCATTTCTTTTATATTTTTCCCATATAAAGAATGAACAAGAGAATTTGAAGGGGCGAGAGAAGTACGTGTAAGATCCAAAATGACTCCTTATCCAATATCAACTGCTTCTCCTTTTGATCCGCAAACATGCACATTGAAGGGAAATGGAAGGAAAATATAGCAGTTTATCAGTTTATGGGGGAGCAGGATGAAGCCTAAGCTTGGCCAAAAAGGCTTGAAATGTTAACACTGCACTTTACATGTACTTGACAATTTCATTCTCTTACTTTGTGTTGTATATCCGCTTATTTTCACAGGTCAAATTTTTCTTCTCTTTATGTGTCAGCAATCTGTCAGTGCCACCGAGGGAAAATTTTACAGCAGGACTTCCTGGGTCTGTTTGGTTCTCTTCCCCTGTTTTAACAAAACAACAACAAAACAGAACAATTTAAAACAAGAAACCACAGAACTCTTTCTTTTTTCCTTTCTTGAGGATGACACTTAATGTACAGTAAGTTTAACATAATTAACTATTAAGGAGTTGGGTTAAAAATATTAGAGCATAGTGCTCATTTTTGAGAAAAAGCACAAACCAAAGTGTTCTGAGAGAAAAAAAAAAGAATAAAAAAACCATTACTTGATGAATCAAAATGACTGACTTTGGTTAGTAATTTTGATCGTTTGATCAAATTTTGATCGTTAGTAAGAACTAGTTTGTAAATTAAAGGAGCTGCGTCATGATATTTGAGTCATTTTATTGACGGCCTAAAAAACGGCTAAGGTGTCGGGAAACCTAAAAATAATAGTGTGCTAAGGAGGAAAAACACCAAAGGGATGATACTAAAACAAAAAGAAACCAGGATGGCTGAGGATGGAGAAGATTGAAACGGATTGAAAATGACGATTTTAAAAATCAATAGCCAATCTTTCAAGTTCAAGAACGGTGATGTAGCTCCTTTAAGCAAAAACAACATCCAACTTCTCAATAGCTTAGCTAGGCTGTGAGGAATCATCATACCTGCAAGTTCCTTTGTCTTTTCTAAAAACTTCCCTCTTTTTCCGATAGTCTTCAAACCCAACGTCTCCATTGCTTCATTTGTTTGAACCGTTTGGGACAATAGAATTCGCCCGTCGATTTCTTGCTCTTCGAAGTTCTTCGCAATTGCTTCACTCCCGAAGATATCCATCGCCCATGTTTTCACTTCGTCAACAGACCACTCTTAAAAAAAGGGGGAAATTTCAGTATTTACGCTGATCTCAATAACTAGGAATAAAACATGTGAAATACAATTACTAACCAGATACACTCCTGCTGTCATCTGTACTAACGCTCGGTTGGTGGCTTTGCAACAGAGGCGGTGAGTTTTGGCGTGCACTCTTCATCTCCCGCTCATCAGGTAACTTTCGTTTCAATGACTGTGAGGACATCGACTGCGTTAATACTGAAAGTGAGTCGTCATCCGTACTACTGGAATCCGTTTCTGTAGTTTTTCCAACTGCCTCCATTTCGCTTTCACGTTCGACTGGACCCGAAATGACCGGCAATTTTGAACGAAATATCGACATGTCCGTCAGGAATGGCGGGTGAAAGAGGACACATACGGGAAAGCTGGAAGTATACATATATGTCTTTCAGCACTCTGGTTGGCTCTTTTTTCCCGCCTTAAAACTATTTCGTAACCAGTCTTCGCGCGACTGAACTGAGCGAATCCGCTGTGCTAAAACACTACTGACTCTTTGTAAACATGGCGGAGGGCTTGACGGAGGAAGACGAGTTTTTTCCATCTTCGCTTTGCAATTGCTCGCAGAAATCCGCGGCCCATGTTCACTGCCCTTGCAGTAACTGCAAAGGAAAAGCAGTTCATCGAAAAACTCAATTGAATCATATTCGCTTGCAAACGGAGATAAAGAGATTTTCTGCGCCTGAATGCGACGATAGTCACGAACGGAATCTAGATGATGTCGAGATGAACTACGAAGTAAGTAAGCTTTTTTTGTGGCACAAAGCTTAATCCTCTGGTTTATCCCACGAAGGAATTAAGGAACGATGCCGTGTTTGTTATTCAAACCTTATTTAAACTTACTTATAGTCTGTTCTTTTTGTCTGTTTGGCAGTTGAAGAAAGACATTGTGAAAGTGACGAGATGGAGACTAGCAATGCTAAGGAAGATGGCATGGAAATATGTATTAGAGATCAAGATCTGTCAAGTGTACAAACAAGTGAGTCCATTCACTGTGCTGCATCAAGCTGCACAGAGTATCCATCTGAACATATGTATTCCCTGAACGCTGCTCCACCTGTTAACGAAGATTGCAGTGAAGGTTTAGTTCAGGATGATCCAACCAGAGAACAGATAACTAAAGATGCTATTGTTCATGCAATATTTCATTCACTTGATTGCATTGATAAGATGGGTGGTTCACTTAACAAATTTGCTGATCTTCTGACAATGGCCAGGGTGCTGTATTGTAAAGGGGCTCTACTTGATCCAGATGATGAAGAGATTGTTAGACAGTGGCCCAAGAGCTGGAGTGATGCAAAGAAAATTCTTGCAGCTGTTGGCTACACTGATGCAAAAGAATACTTTATTTGTTTAAATGATGATCATCCCTGTCACTGGGATATTTTAGAAAGCAGTGATGCTGAATGTCGACACTGTGGTGAAAAAGGGACAGTTCCTTACTATTATCTGGGTCTGGAAACAAAGGTGAGACTTTGGATCTCTGATTGGTCTGTGTGTAAGCGAATGACTGCGCATTGGAGAGAAAAAGAGCACTGGTTCAGGAGAGATGAGGGATGGCACATAAAAAAGGAATTCTGGGATGGTGACCGGTTTTGTGCCATTTCATGGTTTTTTGACCCAGAATTCCGCTGGTGTTTACCAGTAAGATGTGCAAAGGAAGGCTGCAATAACATCATAAGTGGAGAAACTATTGAATCTTTACCAGAACTTTCTGATGGTACAAAAGGTGTTACTTGTCAGGAGTGTCACCATTATTTTACTTTCACCCCGAGTTATGCTAATGGAGATCCAAGAAATATTGCCTTAATAGGTAAGAGTGACTCTTAGTTTAGGGTCATGGCTACACGTATGTGTACAATTTATCAGAATACTCTTCCAAAAATAGTCATTAAATGAAAGTAATTTTTATTTTTTTCTGCTCACCAGGGCACTGGGATGGATTCCAACCATTTGGCTCAAAAAGCAGAAGTACTGGTTAGTTATTACACCATTGTTTAGTTGAATTTAACTGTACATGTATTGGGGTGTGTATATGTTGCATTTTGTCTTACATTTAATTTTATTCGTCCTTTATATATTAATTATTATTAAAAGCTTACTACATGTACTCCTACACACAAAAATCATCAAAATTTTCACTAAGTAGGGGTGGTTAATTATTAATTTTATTGCGTTGTACATGTTATTTGGTTTTTATGCCAAATATGGAAACACATTTTTTTATCAAGAACAAATCTTATTCATACATTGTGCTTACTTTTAGGTGCTATAGAGGTCAGCATTGCAACAATGTCCAAACTTGATCGGTCAAATGCGGCTGAAACTTATACTGTGGGTTTTGTTCCATCGTATTTATTGCCAGACAAAAGACCAAATTCTTTGGATCCATTTCTTCACACCCTAGTGGCAGATCTGGAAAAAGGCTTTATTGAAGGTGCGAGAAAGTCAACATGTTATATGTTATATGCTGTTATAGTTAAATGGCAAGGCAGTCTTGCTCAAGGTAAATCCCAGCATGGCGGTTGGTTCTTTCTTGGTTGGGACTATTTTCGTAGAAACAGTAATAAGCTTTTTTTTGTTGTTTGTTTAAAAAAAAATTCTCAATTTTCTGCTAAAACGAATACCAGGTAATAAACTACTTACTAACCTCCCTTGTTTGAGCCATACTGGGGAATATTGACCCTTGATAATTTGTGTATGCTTGGTACCTACTGCTTCAACCTTGGGCATAATCCCCAGTACTGCCCTCACACTCAGTTAGTAAGAGGTTATTTCTCATGAGGTGTATCAGGTTGATCTTACCAACTGTACATGTCAGTCACTGTATTTGTAGCATTAATTTTTAAAAAGATGATATTGCATGTACTACAATCATATTGTAGACAAAAAATGTAATACACTGTGATCTTACAGTTATTTTTCTTGCTTGAGGTTTCAATGTAAACTACATGGGAATGCTTGACAGTTTTCCTCCTGGAAACATTACTACCGGTATTCGACTGCTTCTGTTACTTTGGACTGGCGATCATCCAGCACAGTGCGAGGTTTGCAAATCGAAAGGAGCTGGTGGGAAGAAAGGCTGCAGGAGATGTAAGCTCATTGGTCAGTAAAAGCTCATAATATTAAAAACACTTGCCCTTGCTATTACTTTGATATAAAAAGGATATGGTCATGTCGGTTTTGTACACACAATGTAAACAAAAACATTTTGGGTGTACATGTTGTCATTGCTTTTGTGCTTCTGACTGCTATAAGCTTGGTAAAAGAATATTAACACTGAGATGGTTACTTTAATTATAGGAAAATACTTGGAAGCTCAGAAACATTACTACTACCCAGGTGCAAGGGAAAAATTCAGATTTCGTCCTGCCAAAAGAGACATTACAGGGGAACTTCCACACATGAATGAAATTGAACAAGAAGAACGAGTGACTGTTAGAGAAAAGAAGTCTAAAGAAACTGGATTTTTGGGAGTATCTTTACTACACCGACTCCACAAGCTTTATAAATTTGATGTCATAAAAGACCTAGTGTTTGATGTAATGCACCTGGTACCCTTAAACTTGGTAAAACGGAGGTTCGAGCATTTGCTTTCTAATTCCTTGCTGGACATAGAGCAGCTTCAACCAGCCCTGGAAAAGGTACCATGGACACAAGGTACACTCCCACACTTGCTCCTATCTTAACATAAAGCAGTTGCTGATTTTTGAATTATTTTTCATCACCTGTACCCTTACCCACCAATCAACTTAACATCAATATAAGACAAATATTATTTGATATTTTAATTTTCCAGCAATAATTGCTGGAATAATTGTACAGCAAACCATCCAAAACATAAGCTAAAAAACTAAATAAAGTTCTTAATGAAGCCAGTATTGACATGCATGTGGTAGTCCTTATCTTGATAAAAGGGAAGCCAGGTTTTTTTTTTCAGGAGTGTTTTTCAGTTCTGGTTTTAGATTGTCAAAGCATTTCCTTGTTTATATTTTTCAGAGTACAAGGCAAGTGGACTGCCACTGGACATATCAGAAAGGAAATTCTGGAAAGGTTATAACACGGTTACTTATACTATTTCCATAGTTTACACAGTACTTACACTAAATGATACAGAACACAGTGTTAATACCACTTAGTTAGATGTTTTATGTGCATTGTGGGTTTATAGAGGGCCTTATTTCTGGGGGAGGGTGTAAGCAGAATAAAAGAAACACTCAGAATTTAACAAGCCACATCATTCAGAAAACAAGACCCT
>CAXHUQ010000727.1:0-12000 GCA_964020085.1 Micromussa lordhowensis | reverse complement strand
GCAGGATATCCATGTTTGTCGAAAAAATTGCACATTTCCTCTGATTTAAAGGAAAAATCAGAGTCCTCACTACAAAGGCGACGAAGTCTAAGAAACTGAGAGTAAGGGATAGAATTCTTGACGTGTGATGGATGTGAAGATGAATACAACAAATAACTATGAGAATCTGTGGGTTTGTAGTGCACACTGGTGCATAAACCGTTGCCTTCGACAGAAACTTTGATATCTAGAAATGCTAAAGAAGTATTGGAAATTTCCCAGGTATACTTAAGAGCCGGATGAAACGAATTAACAGCAGTTATAAATTGATCGAGTTCCTCTCTAGTAGAGGAAGTGGCGCCGACACAATCGTCAATGTAGCGACGGTAGAGCTCAGATTTAGGGCCGCTGTATTGATTAAAAAATTTGTGTTCAATGTAGCCTACGAAAAGAGTGGCGTAGCTGGGTCCCATTTTGGTGCCCACGGCCACACCATTGATTTGTTTATAATAACTGGTAGCGAATGAAAAACAAGTTAGTGTTAAAACTAGTTCAGCCAGGCGGAGCAGTGTTTCCGAGCTTGGTTCCTTAACAGTGCGTAAATCAAAAAAATGTTTGAGGGCTAGAAGACCTTCGCCATTAGGGATGACGGTGTGAAGGGATGTAATATCCATAGTAAAAATAAGTTTGTCTTCACCCAGGAAATTGAAATCGCGAAAATTTGAAGTGCGTGTTGACTGTCTTTAACGTAAGACGGTAAAGATCTGACGATAGGTGCCATAATTTTGTCTAAATAGCTAGAAATGAGTTCGGTAGGGCAACTACACGCAGAGACGATAGGTCGGCCTGGGTTGTTAGGTTTGTGAATTTTAGGTAAAAAGTAAATACATGAAGTTCTAGGAGTGGTGATGATGAGATTTGTAGCAGTAGCCGGCAAATCTTGTTTTACTATAAGTTCGTTAATGGTGCTCTTGACAATTTGTTGGTTAGTGGAAGTGAGATCTTTATCAACTTTAGCATAAAAAGAGGTGTCGGAAAGTTGCCGCAAAGCTTCTTTTTGGTAGAGGTCGGCCCGCCAAACAACCAAAGCGCCGCCTTTGTCGGCCGCTTTCACAATTATGTCTCTGCGCTTACTAAGATTTTTAAGCGCCGCTCTCTCTTCCGAAGAAAGGTTAGAAAATTTGGTGTTACGATTGAAATTTAGTTTGTTGATGTCATGACGGCATTTATTGACGACGTTCACAACTCTTGCTTTTGTCCTTAATGCAGTAAGTGAAAGTTTGTAAATCTGGATGATTAATTGTGACAACTTAATTTAAACTTCTTCATTTCTTAGCAGATCTTAGCATTCTCGCCTCCTTGGTCCAATTCGTAAATGAAGAAAAATCGTCGTTACTAAAGCTTGTAAAATAATTAAAAAAGGAAAACCGTACAACACGCTAATTTCATATATGCTGCGATCTATTCATCCAAACATGAATTTAAGCTGAAGCGTTAGCATTTTCACACATCGCGATGGACGCGTCCTCGGCACAGTCTGTCAACATTCTAGAGACATTTAATGCGTACCAGTACAGAATTTAGAAGTTAGTTTTCTGCTTCTACAATTTCCACATCTATCAATTTTCGCGATCTTGATGTGTATCGTTTTTTGTCCAAACATAGTTCAGAGCACTATGTGCTTTTTTGTCACTACCCCTTGTCACACCTCGCCATCGATGCGTCATCATGCATGAAGTTGATGCATACAAGGACAGATTTTAAGTTACACAGCACAATTGAAACTACTTTGAGAAATAAATGTTACTGCAAGTCTTGGAACGCGCAGAAAGATAAATCACTCCGTAAAATATGTCCCTATCAACAGAATGTGCCGCAGCATTACTATCTTTTAGATACCCTAGTAAGATAACTTGTTTTGTAAAACTTGTTATGTACTTGGCTTGCCCCGCCACGATTAGCTCTCTAGCTATTTGGGGGGGGGGGGGGGCGCTATCGCACATTTTTGTTGGACAAAGAATAAAGAAGAAGAATGTAAAGAATGTAAAGAAGAATGTAAAGTTAAAAAAGGAACGATGGCGTTTGTGGAAAAAATATTCATCTTGTGATTTTAACCATTTGGGAAGTTAAAGTAGTAGGAAAAGTCTCTATCTAAATGTTCTCTGTCCAGTAAAGATAATCAGTGACCTAGATAACTAAAGTAATTTCCAGTTCTTGTATGTTGAGCCTTCAGAGATAATATCGTATGCATTTGGTATTGTTACCCTTTTTCCTCTCCTCTTTTTTTCTAGTACGAGAGAGATGGTTACTTAACAGTTAAAGACATTTTCAACGAAGAGGAAAAGAAGGAACTGATTGAAGCTATGGATGAGCTCATTGAAATGTAAGTACATGTACACGTATCACGTTAATCTGGATATCTCGCTGGCGGGCTCGCTGGGTACAATAGGCCATTTCCGAATTACCTTTAGCCTCTTTCCCAAAGCGAGTCTTGGTGCTCATCCTTTCATATGAAAATGAGATTTCATTCACATGGAAATGAATTTGATTTGCATGTGAATGAAGTCTCATTTTCATATGAAAGGATGAGCACCAAGACTCGCTTTGGGAAAGAGGCTAAAGATAATTCGGAAATGGCCTATTATGCTGACACAACTCTGTTCTTAGGAGCACCAGTAAGACAAGATCAGACAAGTACTTCATATTAGAAGAAAGTAATTCGTCCGCCCGGGCGCTGCTAAAAAGGTCACGTGTTATCTGTCCATCTCTTATACATCCTGTGTGGCACAAAGCTCTGCGGCATCCAAAGCTCTTGGACATTATATCACAACTGGTAATTTCTATTTTATCAGTGTTGTTTTAGAGATGATTTTCAGTCCATACTGCGCAGTCTCAGCACCCTAATGTTTATAAACATTATCTCATTCGATTGAATGCGAATCGATATTATTCGTTACGAACCACATACCTTATCTTTGAGGTCTTTCAAATTCTCTTTCAAACAGTTTCATTGATTTTACAGCTGCGAAGTAAAACCCGGAGAAAAACCCGGAGAAAAACCCTCGGAACATGAAACAAAACAAAAAACGTAAACAAACTTTCGAGAGTGCGCAGTACGGACTGGAAATCATCTTTTATGTTTGTTCCTTGAGAGATCCACTCTGACGAAGGGTACCTAATGCTCAAACTGTATGAGTATCCTTATGGTGTCGTCAGTTGCAGCAGTCTATTACTCCTACATTAACATTATTATTTCTCCTCTTTTAAACTTCAGGTTGAAAGCTCTTCAATCCGATATATAATGCAAGAAAAAATCCACATGAAATACCCTGGCGAAGACGGCTCGATGGGAATCAAGTGGCACCAGGATTGGGCATTCCTTCCTCACACAAACGACAGCATTGTTACTGTTGGTTTGGCTGTTGATGATTCTAACAAGGAAAATGGTGTGTAGTTGGTGATATTGATGAAACGAAGGTCTGCTTAATTACTAGCATCTGAGCTATCATACGCACCTTGCTGTCTTCACTCGGCAAATGGAACTGCCTTAAGTGTCGTCACATGTCGTCAGTTTGGTTTGACAAGTGGTTCTATAACTGAAAGGGGAAGTCTGAGGTCCTATCTCTCATCAGTTCAGGGTGGGATGTCTGATGTGGAATGTCCATGGTCTCGTGACTGCTGACACTGCAGTTTGTAGACTGGTCACAGCTCCATGCACTGAATAAAGCGGACCTTGAGATGTGGTTGAAAGCTCCTATCCTACTGAACAAGCCTTTCTTATCAGATTTGTGTCTGATCAGTTTTGTATTATCTCCAAAGCCCAAGAAATAACAGCAATAGTGTCAAGAATGCACAATATAGCTTGGTGCGCGTGTTCGGTACACGTAGAATTTAGACATAAGTTTTAATGCCCTTCGAGTACGCGGTCTCGTATCAAATCCACGTTCTTAAGTTTTCGGTTAGTGCCGTTATGCCCTTAAACAGTTATGACAGGCTATTATACACTGCCTAGCCTCTTTGCCGTTCTCAAGAACTCGGTAAAGTTTTTCTCGAATCGACCTCCCGCCTGGAAATAACATAGATTTCTTTTTTCGCCTTTTAGGTTGTCTGCAGGTCGTTCCTGGGACACACAAGGAGCCAATCCTCTCTCACTTCAGGAATGGTTCCTTTGTGTCAGCAATAACTGACCCGACCTTTGACTCCAGTAAAGCAGTACATGTTGAAGTGCCATCCGGTGGCGCTTCATTCCATCACGTGCGAACTGCCCATGCTTCAGGCCCTAACAACTCGAATCGCTCCAGGCGAGTGTGTTTCACTCAATATTGCGCAACAGACGCCTGGCCTCTCATTGGTGTTGTTGGACCGGAGGGGTATGGGGTGGAGGGCCCCGTGGATTGGGAACGGTTCTGCTCCACGATTGTGCGTGGCTCACCAACTTTATATCCTCGTATGGTGAATATTCCAATATCGCTACCTTTCCCTTATGACCGTGGATATGATGTTTTTCATGAAGAGAAGAATAAGAAAGAGCAAGACGCGGCGGCGTAAGATGTGGTAGAATCAAAATCCAACTCAGCCCATGAAATTGTGACGATGTTTTTCAAATTGATTCGGTTTTATTCAGAATTTAGGACAGTTATTAAATCAGTTTACATATGGCTTGCGTTTGTAGCCGATATAACGCGCGCTCAAATATAAAATACTTATAGAGGAGATCTGATAAAACACGTAATTTACTGAAACTATTTTGAGGACGTAAATATATAGAAAATGGAGACTTATTTTGAAAGTGCTGATCGTTTTTTCGACTTGGATCGCCGATGTTCAGCATGTTGTTTGTTTATAGTTAATAGAAGGACATGGTTATGAAACCGGATCGAAACGGACCAATGACTGATGACAAACTTTACACGAGTCTTTCAGCCAATACCATCATGGCTAAAGTGACCAATCACTTTCAACGGACCAAACTTATAACATCATCGACTGACAAACACTATTCACTTGACTCTGAAGATGACTTCCGCTCAGGTTGTCGAAACGTCTGTCACCAACAACAGTTCTTCTCAGAACTACACTCGCCCGGACGATCATACTATACGAACTACAAATTTCTTTGTTGTATGTTTTTGGTCGTTTTTTTGGCCTTGACCAAAACGTAATAGTTGTTTTATTCATGTATAGTGTATCAGCTCAAAAGAAAAGATTGTGCACGTTTGTGGACCTTCCAACCTAAATCGAATCTCAGTTACGGTGGCCAATTCACATGATCAACTCCGTCGATAAACCAAATTATCTTGTAATACTCCTCACCGACGCAACACCACAGCTTCTTTGGAAATCTACCCCCTTTAAATCTTTGCACCTTTAATTGTTTGCTCCGTTAATGTTTGCCGGGCTTTATAACTATTTCCCTCTATAAACTATGGTTTGTTACTTTATTATGCTCAGTACGTCGGTAGAGGCCTGGGCCTGTATTTTAATTAAAACAAGAAACATCTCTTTAATAACGGAGGCTTTGGATAAACAATTGAGAATAAAAATTAGTGATAAAAATTGTGAATGACGTTTCGATGAATCGTTCATCATTTTCAAATTCGTAAAAACTAAAAGTCAAATTCTTGTGAGTTCTTTATATACTAAAAATGTGTGTGAAAATCTCGTTGCATGTAATTAAAATCACTACAATGCGGAACGTAGAAAGTGATAATTAGGTACTAAATAGTTTTGCTTTGATTGAATCAGATTGAGTGTTCAGCTCAGGTTTCACTTCTTTAATAAAGAGCATTTCGTAAATTAAGCACTCAAATTTCCCACGACATTTCTTAAGAATGGTGAATTGTTCCTGAAGATCTTTGTTTCTCTGATTCAAATGTGATCTGTGTGATGCGGATTATGTTGGCCATACTCGCCGACACCTTTTTAAACGCATTGAGGAACACAAACACTCTGCTATTGGAAAACACCTTCGTGACGCCCACAATCAGAGAAACAAGGAACTCAATCAAAGTAAAACTATTTAGTACCTAATTATCACTTTCTACGTTCCGCATTGTAGTGATTTTAATTACATGCAACGAGATTTTCACACACATTTTTCGTATATAAAGAACTCACAAGAATTTGATTTTTAGTTTTTACGAATTTGAAAATGACGAACGATTCATCGAAACGTCATTCACAATTTTTATCACAATTTTTATTCTCAAACATCTCTTTATGTAAGAAGACTTCAAAGATCTACAATATTGAGATACACAATAGTGAACGAGCGAAATTGTTGGGGGAAATTCCCAAGAGAGCAGGTATAACGATATAGAGATATTATGTGTTTTATGTGGTCTATTAAAAATATCTAAATCAACACCATGAACTGTATTTGGATCGAGTCAAGTAATAGGAACATTACTAACAAGCTCATTTCCACTGTACAGGTGGGTTATAATGGCGTCCTCATTTTTTCTGGTAGTTTGAACGCATTTAAAAAAAAAAAAACCATCTTTGTCATTACATGCAATAAATTACTTAACATGGTAAACATTCATGCAAACGTGCCTTACACACCCATACATCATAAAACCACTCAAGTCCTAAACTACCATTGCCATGTATAAAAGCTCGTAACGGATCACTGAACCCCACTTAATTTCGTCCTATCTGAAGGGAAAGCCGGCAATGGACGAAAGTTAGGCCTGTCCACACTGGTCAATTTGACACGAAATCAGAACCAGCACATCAGATACTAGTCAGATATTTTTTGGTTCGGCACGGACAGGATTGCCTCCACTACAGGCTGATTCAAAAGTTCGTTCCAATTTGTTTTCTTATAACGTTCATTATTTATTTAAACTACCTCTTTAAAAATTAGGTATATTATTTTTAGCTTATTTTTCATTCGATAATTCAATTATTAGTAGCCAGAGTGGCCGCCTTTGTTTTTAATGACACTTTCTTAGCGCCTAGGCATAGAATGCGCGAGTTCCTTTAGCGTGTCAAGAGTCACCGATTTTTCCATGCAAAGCGTAGTCGCCTTTTCAGCTCTTTCATCGTCTTTGGAGCTGGGTCTTCTGTACGTTGTCTCGTCAGTGATACTCTAGATGTTCTCACTGGGATTGAGATCATAAAGGTTTGCTGACCAGCCATCCTTGGCTATAACGTTTGGCAAATTCGTTTGACACCATGCATGTCTGAGTTGCCTTTGAAGTGTGAGCCGGTGCTCCATCCTAAACGAATGTCATCTCTTGCTTTGAGCTAAATAACTTCCTCTCTATCGGGTCACCTGTCACTTGACGCCTTGATGTTAACGGATTCACTTCTTCCTCAAGGATTTGGTTGATGTAGTATTCAGAATTTAAGGTTTGGCCTGTGGGTAGCATGTGTAACTTTGTGAGCCCATGACCCTTCATGTCACCCCACACCATCACCTTCGCACTTTGCTTCACTTGGAAGGCTGGAGGAACATCACATTCCTGCGAGCCCCACACCATATCTTTTTTTGGATTAGAGTACTGGAAAAGATATTTAGGACACTCATCTGTGAATAAAAAATTGTTCCAATCTTCTGCTGTCATCTTCGTGTATTTCTTGGCGAATCTCAACCAGGCTTTCCTTTGCGTTTTGCTCAACAAAGGCATTTTCTTTCGCTTGGAAGCCTTCCATTCTTTCCTAGTTATGTATCTCCACACCGTTATGCTCAAAACTTCGATATTTTTCTTTTAACTTTCTTTTCAATCTTCCTTGTTGAATTGTTCCGTCTGTACTTCGCTTTCTCGATTGATTTTCGAGCACAATTGGTCAAAACAGGCGGTCGTCCGCTTTTTGGTTTGTCTTCGAAGCGCTCTCTTTTTGACCACTTGTTCACCCAACGTTCCGCCTTGTGAAAAAAATTAAGCGATGTCTTTGACTGAATAACCAGATGATCGTAATATGGCTGCTTGAGCTCTAGCATAAACAATGTCTGACTTCATTCTCGTGACAGAGAACAGAAAGTTCAGGAAAAAAATCTAAGAATAATACCAAATTCGGGAAAGGAACAACAATGCACAAAGAGCGTGAGAAAATGGCGGGAAAAAGCGCGTGTGTTCATTTAGGGCGAAAAATCGAAACAAAGGCATGTAGTAGACAATTAAAATTGCTATTGCCAGCTATTTTGATAAATTCTCTACCTCAATTTATCGAAAAAGTTATAAAAAATTGTCTTGTTCAAAAAATTAAGAACTTTAAATCGGAACAAACATTTGAAACACCCTGTAAGTTACTAAGTAGAATTTCTTTAGAATTCAAACTGTTTGCACTACAGGAACCAGAACACAAATCATTGTAATAAACTATAATGGAGCGGCTTCTTCTTCCTTGGAGGAGGTTTAGTACTTTGTTCTTCATAGCTATTGATCGTTCAGTGGATTCTACCTGATGATAAGCTAATCATACCCAATCATTTTGGATTGGAAAAGTCTGTCAGAATTGTGTCAGATTCTGTTTTCGTGTCTTATCTCTCTTCTTCGCACTCGGATTGAGCGTCTCTGGCATTTTTCCACTCGGTTCGAGCTTGGTTCAGGAGCTCGACTAGTAGTGGACAAGTTTAGTTAAAACTCTTGTTGTAATCGGAGTTGAGCCCGCTGTCAAATATTCCTTTGTTTAGAGCGGCACACAAACGAGGCTAAAGGGTCAATACAATGCAGTATTGACCCTTTCGCCTCGTTTGCATGTCAAACCGCTGATAACTGCGATAAGAGCTATTCTAAGTTTATTCTAAATGGTTATTCTTATTCTACTCTGTACTTAATCATGGCTGCTTTATGTGTTTTTCCCTAAAAAGTACTGCTTATCTTCTGTTATCAAGACTTTTTAGAAGTAACTAATCAATCTGGGATTGTAATGGAACCCACGAGTTCGACTCTCTAACCATTCACCTACAAGAGGCCTTGTGTTGCGAGATCATTTAATATGTTCATATATAACATACTGTCCTGTCCCTCAAGGATCAGTGCTGTGATTCCATCCTAGCTCTCCACGAGTCTCCTGTAACTCAGTGATTAAATAGACCATACTCGTATTCTCGGTATGGGACTGGAACTAGCTTGCAATGGAGGCTCATGCGAAGGAATATCATTTAAAAGAGATATGTGTCATTTGCAATTGAAAAGACTCCCCACATTAGCCTCAGTTGTAAGCTAGTTCCAGTCTACTACCGGGAATACAATATATGCACTATTGTTCGACCACTGCGCGAAAGGCCATGGGTTCGACCGCCTCTGCAGAAACTCAGAGAATTTTCTTTGTCCCACCAGTTGTGACAACAGATTGGAGCTACTGAGTAGGTAGTGGTTGTTGGTAAATTAACCAAAGTAGGGAATAACTTTCATGCAACTCGGTCCAGGATAGTTGTCAGCGCCCCCGCCATGTAAGTCCTCTGAATACCAAACCCTGAACTCCTGACCAGCGGTCACCAACAGAGGAATAAAGAAGTTTAACATCAGCTCAGGGGAGTTGGAACCGAATCCATCAATTTTGTATGGATAAATGCGATCTTCAGGAAAAACAACGTTGTTTTGATCGTCTGTGATGACAGTTGCTATGATGTTAGGATCGCTGCAACCCCATTTACTCCTGGCAGTGGAAACGCATCCCACCTCACCGGAAATATGTACCAATTTTAATGCGGTGACTATACCAGCCTTACGCATATAGAACACGCCAGGAGAATCACCTTTAGCGTACATGCAAACTTCTTTTTCTAGCTCTGAAAAAAAAAATGGAACAATAACGAAAACTCTGTTTATATTGAAACACACTTAATTAATTAGCGAGGTCAAAAGCGTGCGTGTAGGAGTCTACTACTTCTTTTCACACCACGAATGATTAATAAGGTTGAGAAATTAATAAAATAACTACATACCGCAGTTTTTACCAACATAAGATGGAGGACAGTTACACCAGTAATCTCCCTTTTCATACAATGCATGGCAGGTGCTGTTATGTTGGTAAGGCTCAAACAAACACGACGTCTGGTAAGAAGTTAGAAAGGTATAAATAAGGTATTTACAACATGCTTGTTCGGAGTTTAGCTAAGGGTAAGAATGGTATATAGCGGTATAATAATTCTGTTCATACAACAAATGTATCCTTACTAGTTAATGATTTATTTTTGCAATCACGATAAAGGGTAAAAGATAAAAAAAAAATAAACATAGTCTCCAGCAGAGAAGTGAGGCTTTGTACATATAAATATTTCATTTTCTTCTTCTGTTTCCATGAATTTAGAAGATATCATTCACGACACTGTCGTGTCTGACCAGGCAATTGTAGTTAAGCTTTCAATGCATGCAATGAAAAAATGAATTGAAAAGATGTCAAATTCAGACATAAATTATTCAAGCAACAGCGTGAGTGTAAACTTGTCATTACACAAACGAAATTGAAATCCATTCACTTTTCGTTTGCGAGCGGTGTCACTGGCTAGAAAAAGTAATTCTCTTCGCAGAATGAGATCTACTCAAATAGTATCTTATCCAGCAGTAGGCAGCATTCACCTTTTTCTTACTGTTTTCTTTTCAAGTTTTGGTTTTCAATTTCAATAGAAAAGGAATCATTTTGTTTTCTACGTAGTAAGCTAGCTAACCGTTGTGCTGCAGTCTTTAAGCAATTAACCCCTCTACAGAATTCACCGGGATGGTAAATTTTGGCCGAACTAAAATATGCTTACAGTTGTATATCTACTACTACTTAAATACTTTACCGCTTAATACTTGTAACTACTTGACACGTTTCTCCGAAACCTTTTACTGTCGTATCCGTGAATGCGCTAATTCATTATTCACTCGATAATAAACTAAGTTTAATACCATACCTTGAGGCTGTAGTGATGGAAGCGTTAACTTGGCTCAAAGCTGTTCGAAGCTCTGTACTTATCTGTTGGCAGCAACATACAAATATGGCTGCCGATCAAGTCAGGGCTGGCAGCAATGTTTGTTGAAAAACAACGCTGTTCTTTTAAACAGCGAAGTAAACAAACGTTTCGATCAGTTCATTTTTTTGTACAAGGCTAGAATCGAACTCAGGTACAACGAGCACGTGAAAAAAGTGGTTGAGAAAATGAGCGAAACGAAAATTGTTATCGCGTTGAACACTTTTGGTACCTGAGGCTGGTAGAAGATAAAACACGAGGAATAAAAATGTCAGTGAACCCAGATATAACGCATTGCGAAGGCTACGTGATAATGACCATGAACTGGTACTTTGATCTTCATTGCTTACTAATAACTGGAGATTCTAAAGATTGCGAGCAGTAATCTCGTTCGATATATCAATATTCTAACATGGCTCCGAGGCTTTCAGAACAAACTTCTATATTTGGTGGTGTTTCCTTCGTATCCAAGTCTCTTTTGGGAATTGTGAGACAAAAGAAACTTAAAATATTTACAATTTTTACCCGAAAGCCTCGGAGCCATGTTATAATATGGATATATCGAACGTGGTCTATTGGTTACTGGTTGCCACTGGAAACCATCTGATTGCACCAACTACGGTTCATGTGGGTAACACAAACAATCCCAGGCACTTCTAACGAAAACTGCTTCTTAATCTCTGAAATTTCTTGAGTCGTAAAATGGCAAAATGGATTTTTTTCTAGGGACCATTGAATTTTTGGGGTAGGGCGCCCTAGGCAGTAACAGACGCTGCATGCCTGTAAATAGGTATAAAGATGCCTGTTGTTGATTTTTGTTACATGTAAGCTTACATATTCAGGCAGGGATTTCAGTTCTTGGTCTTTCGTAAAATTTTGTGTGTAGCAGGAAACCGAAGGGGCTAATTTACTCGATCGACTTCGTTGTTATTATCGACTTCGCTACCCTGAAAACTTCAAAGATGCTAATTGCAACTTTAGGAATGGAAACTGTATCTTTTACAAGTTTGCTAAAGTTTAGTACAGAGAAGCAGCTTCCTTAGAACCTACGGTCACGCAAATTTTTTATTCGACTTGCACCTACGCGACCAAGTTTCCAATGCTAACAGGTTGCG
>CAXHUQ010000726.1:112700-120200 GCA_964020085.1 Micromussa lordhowensis | reverse complement strand
GTGCTTTTGTCTTATGTGTCTTAAATATTGTGAAGTTATATAATGGTGTGTTTCCCTATTTAGAGCTTATTCTAAAAGTAGTGTCACCTCTGTTTGTTCTTTTTTTGTTCTTTATCCAGTGAACGCCAAAAAATACCAAACACTTCTTGCTTTATTAGTATTACTACATATTTAACTTAGTTGCGCTATTTAGGTGTATTGTTTACAATGTTTGTTGATTTTAATGTTTTTTTAATTATTATTTTGAACTCATTTGGATCATAGCCATTTATCTTTTTGTACCATTTTGTGTTCAGGAATAGTTTATTTCAAGTACCATTATTTAGAAATTATTGTTGCTAGTGGGTGTACAGGATGAAAGTAAGTGGAAATTACATAAGTAAAATTTAAGTATGTCAGCAGCTACATGAAAGTAAGTGGAAATTACATAAGTAAAATTTAAGTATGTCAGCAGCTACATGTCAGAACATCAAGTAATACCCATTTGGAATATCATTTTTTATGTATATTGTATTGTGTTTTATTTTATTTAGGTAGTCCATTTGTCTGTAGGCTATGTCCTGGGGGTCATTGTTTCATCTTTCATTATTACATTTTTGCATTGATTTTGAATCTAGAAAAAGAAATTGTTCACAATTTTGTGTTTTTGAAGCCTATGAAATGCCCGCCCGGTTAGCTCAGTTGGGAGAGCGCCGGTCTGCTGAGCGGGAGGTCGTGAATCCCGGCCGGACCAATACTCAGGGTCTTAAAATAACTGAGGAGAAAGTGCTGTCTTTGTAATGACATCTGCAAATGATTAGACTTTCAAGTCTTCTCGGATAAGGACGATAAACCGGAGGTCCCGTCTCACAAACCTTGTTCACATATATAACTCTGTGGGACGTTAAAGAACCCACACACTATTCGAAAAGAGTAGGGGACGTAGTTCCCGGTGTTGTGGTCTATCTTCGGAACTTACATCATCACTCATCATGGGTTCAGTGGGCTCATAAATGGACTGATAGCGGCTGCCTTCGGCGTCCCTAGTATGCTGATGTCCGAGCCCACTGTAAAAAAAGCAATGTAAAGAGGACATGTATGTTTGTCCTCTCAATCGCGACAATACAATACAATACAATACAGTAATCGTTGATTTATCTACATAGTCTTACCCAGTGATTGTGTAATCGCGTATCCGCTTAGATTTCTTTACTCTGTCAGTGTCCTCTGTAAGTGTATTTTGCGTGTCTTTGAAGGCGGGAAGTCGAACTAGTTAAAATCTGTATTGAGATGGATGGATATTTCGTAGTTGATGCTTTTCTGGAAAATGTACAATTTCAAGTTCGCATCATGAACGAAGTTGTTACTTGAGATAAGTTAGTTAGTTATATCGTTAACAATTAACAATAGAGTCCATTGTGAAGTAATATTAGCCACTTTTGGGCATTTGTAATCCCATGAATCCCCTGGATTTTCGTGGTGGGTGAAGATTGTAAAGAGGAGCGAAGTGGAAAGATTTTAAAGGTTAGAGTTTTCCGTAGTTTACATAAGTACTTGATATATTTTGATCAGAAATAGTCATGCATTCTTTTTTGTAGATGCAAAGGTATTAAAATTGTTTCATTTCAAGTGCATATGTATCAAATTAATGTCATGAACAGCGACGATACGTTGCTATTTTTCACTCCGGAAAATTTGCGCACGTAAGCATTTTTTTCGATGAGCTGTTTGCAACAGTTTTATAACAAAAATAATTTTAACATTCTGTGTTGTTCCAAGTGAACTATTAAAGCGATATTATAGCTATTGGACATTGGTTATGCCGTTATGAGGGGACTTTTAGACTTATAGTAAAAATCAGTATAGTATAAATAAATTAAAGTCTTTTGTTCCACAGTAGCAATTGTATAGATTCTGCTTTCCTAATTGTTAGTTTTAAAGGGTTTTTTCTAAATGTCATTAATGCAAGTGCAGTAGTAACCTGCAAAAAATTCGTTTAGCGTAACACAATACACGGTTGTAGTTAAATTGTAGCAATTAATGCAACATTTAAGATTGTGTGTAAATTAAACTGTTTATTTTTTTGCATGAGTACAGAACAATGAAATGTTTATGTTACTGAATTAGTATTTTATTTTTTCTTTTCCCAAAAACACAGTATGAAGAAATTGTAGTTAGCAAAATATAACAGTGCAATAAAAATGATGTATGTTTTTGTGTTTTTAAAGAGGTTAATATGTTTTTAACTGAAATTAATTCATTTATATTTGTGTTCACCTATAGATGCCTTTTTTCCATATTGTCATTTTGATAAGTGTTCTTCTTCGAGTCCTACATGTAGGACTCGAAGAAGAACACTTGTCCTTACCTGTCCAGGAGACAGGGACTGCTGGGTAAGTTAATTGAAGTGTTTTTATTTGTATTGTTGATCTTTGTTTCCACAATAATGGATAATAATAATTACTAGTGGTATTTTTTATTTTTGCGTTCATTTTGATGAATAATTTTTCTGTTTTTTATAGACCCGCTGCAGGAAGGGGTCCAGTGGAACACGGGGAGCTAGATAATTAGCTCCCCGTGTCATTGTATATACATGTTGGGTTTAGTGAGTATTTTGTTAGATTATTATAATGCTTTTGATGATGATGATGATTATTATTATGATGATGATTATGATGATTGGTATACATTATTTCAAAAGTATAAGGTGGTAAAGCACATGGAGATAAGCTCTATCAATTGGTATAGCACATGGTGATAAACTTTATTAATTTGTTAATATTTTTGTGTTACAGAATGTTCATGTTCTTGTTGGAAGTTGACCAAAGGGGCTGGTAGCGACATTGTTTGAGATTGTTTGGTTAGTATATATCTTCAAACTCTTAAAATGTTAACAAACTATACAAGGTAATGTTTTGGAAAACATTTTCTTTTAATTATGATATAAACTGTGAGGAAAGTCTTTGTTTGCACTGTAACAATGAATAGTGGACAATTTTTTTTTTATTCTTGATGTCTAAAGTTTAGGTGTCTAACTTCTTTTGTAATATCAAGAACAATCTATTTATTTTTAAAGTTTAGTCTATCTATCGCTACAGTCACTACCCTTCACGCCAATCACAACACACATCATCAGCAGAAACGTCGCCGCAGACGCAGACGTAACACACGTACTAGAAGATACTGGAGGAGAAACAATCACAACATGCAACTTGACACCAATTCTGTCATTAATCTTAGCAATATCACTCTTCCACACGACGAGACACAACTACTAGCGAGGGGACTTACATTTTGCCCCATGCCACGACAGATAGACTGGAACGAAGTCCGAGTTGACATAAACGAGTTCTCTCGACGCATGCGTTCATTGGAATATTTCCACTGCTTTCCTACTCAGATCGACCATAATCCTTTCCACATCAAAAGGACCTGGACACCGCCTCAACATAGGGCACAGCTTTGGACGCTTATATCAGTGCGGTAGAGCCTGACATTCTCAACCTAACACCCAAACCAGTACGTGACAACCTTACGACACGCGAACGTCACGCCTACGCACTGACATAATAATCAAAGCAGCAGACAAAGAATCCGGTAGAGTTGTCATGGACCGCGAGTGGTACATTAACGAATGCTTACGACAACTTAAGGATACTAAGTTCTACAGACGCCTTGACATTTTCATTACTAGCGACATCCAAACACGTGTAGAATTCTATATTAAACGACTGCACACAGATGGCTTCATTGACTACAAAACTAAACGATTTCTCATACAGACTGATCCCAAACCAGGTAGATTCTACATTCCACCTAAAATACACAAACATGGTAACCCAGGACACCCCATTGTTTCCAGCAATGGTCACGCCACCGAACGCATCTCTCAGTTCGTCGATTACTATGTCAAACCTCTGGTCCTTAAATAGTATCTTTCATCAAAGACACTACACATTTCCTCAACAAGCTTGACCAACTTGGACGCTTACCTAGTAACGCTGTATCCTTGTCACTCTAGACGTTTCATCGCTTTATACCAATATCCCACACAACGAAGGCATTGATGCTTGTCGACATTATCTCTATACCCGTGACAAGTCTACCTCCACCATACGCACTGAGACTCTCTGCGACGTCATCAGGATGACCCTTACCATGAACAGTTTTGAATTCAACTACACCTTCTACATCCAAACACACTGCGCAGCGATGGGAACACGCATGGCCCCATCATACGCTAACCTATTCCTCGCCAAATTTGAGACAGACGCAGTTACACATGCACCGCACCAGCCACACACCTCGTGGCGCTTCATAGACGACATTTTCATGATCTGGACAAACACAGAAGACGAACTACGCACTTTTATAACTTACCTCAACAACATTCACCCCACTATCAAATTCACTTCATCCCATTCAGCGACATGTACTTCTTTTCTCAACTTCAAGGTCTCACTTAGTCAGTTTGGCAAAGTTGAGACCGATTTGTATACTAAACTGACAGACAAACATCAATACCTTCTACAATCATCGTGTCACCCTCTACATACTAAACGAGCCATTCCATTCAGCCTCGCTCTCCGATTACGACGCATATGCTCTTCCGACGAAAGCTTCACATTACGCGCCAATGAATTCATCCAATACCTTAAGTAACGATCGTGGATACAGTCAACCTCTATTTTCTCAAAAGAGAAATCCAACGACTACTTATAAACAAACTAACGTCACCAAGGGTTTCTTTCGTTGTGGCAAAAATTACATCACTTGCTGCTATATCACCGACGGCCGTACAAATTATACTTGTTATGCCACTGGGGAAATGAGAACCATTCATGATCATATCCACTGCAACTCTAAAAATCTTATTTGCATGATACACTGTCTACGTTGCAACAAACAGTACATAGGTGAAACGAAAAGACGACTTAAAGACCGGTTTAATGAACACTGACGACTAGTAGACAGACCCACCCCTTCCTCTAGACCCATTGTAGTTTCAGACCACTTTCTTTCCCACAATCATTCGCCTAATGACATAGAACTTATACCACTAGAACTGATACATTCATGTCGTGACACGTTACGCAAAGCCAGGGAAGCGTACCTTATCGAAAAGGGTCAAATTCTTGAACCCAAAGGTATAAACAAACGAGAAGAAATTTAATCTAATGTTTAACCTACTTATCCCTTGTGTATTATATTCCATTTTATTATCTTGTCCTTCATTAGTTTGTTCAACGGTTTAGCTTGTTTTGTTTTCTATTTTTGTTATCTTGTCATTTATTAGTTACTTCAACGGTCCACATTTTATTGTAATACTATATAGGGTTTATCTTTGTTGTTTAAATTGTAACGTCTTTTCTCAGTTTTAAACATTCCCTGAAGAAGTCAGGCCGTGCCTGACGAAATATTGGAAATTATATACAGTTAACCCCAACCGTATGGTCAGCCTTTCTGAGTTCAGTTTTTTCAAGCCTTTGCATTTGCTGATCAGAATCTACCAGATTCCGGTACTTTTGACTTGTCCGTTGGCCCTTTCTAGAATTTGAAGTTGTTTTCATCTTTTGTTTTAGTCTTCTAGTATATACTGAAAAAGAGATTATTCCATTTGGTTAAATGATTTTAATTAGTTACAGTGGTAAATAGATTGCAAACAAATTATTTGGTATTTCTTTCTTTGTCTTTGATGTAAACTTAAAGAAATGGAAAGAAGAAGGAAAAGAAGGAAAGGAGGAAAGCAGAGGAGGAGGAAAGAGGACGAAAGAAAGAAAGAAAGAAAGTTAAAAAGGCGTGGGTATTTGCTACGCTAACTGCGTATTTGCTACGGTAGCAGTTACTTACCTGGTAGGTATTTGCTACATTGGTAGGTATTTGCTACGGTACCAAATACCTATGGTAGGTATCTGCTACCAATATTGCGTATTTGCTACAGTCGCAAATACAGAGGGTGGGTATTTGCTACCGTAGCAAATATGGAGGGTAAGTATTTGCAACCAAACATGCGTAATTGATATGGTAGCAAGTACGAAGGGGTAGCTATCTGCCACACAAAGTAGTTAGTGTGCTCTATTGCTCTATGAAAATACGCCAAGACCGCATGTGATGAATTTACTGATGCATGCTGAAATTTTGTGGTCAAGGATAAACCAATATAAGTATGAAACAGGAATTTAGGTTTTGCTAAAACACACAGATTCTGCTTATTAGTGATAACAGACTTCCCTCCTTAGCGCTAGATTTGTTTTTACCCTTTTATCGCATTGCTTTTGCGCAACAGTCAAATAAAAAAAGATTCGTTTTTCATGTTGTATGCTGTGGGTGAGCGTGACATGTGTACGCGTGCTATATTTTCTTTCCATAATTAAGAGCAACCATATCCTTCTCTGCATTGAAGCTAATTGAATTTTAAGTTTTTTTTGGATTGTTTTGCATTGTGCTTAAGTTATTTGTTTTAAAAGAAAATGTCAAGCCCTGGTTCTTCGACCTTAGACCGAGTAGCGATTTTACTGTCAGTAAATTGAGAGAAATCTTTTCCATGATCATTTGCCCTTAACCTTTCCAGCTGCCATATCAACTGACCATGCCAGCTGAAACTGTAAGCTTCAAACTTGCAGAAGAAAAATATTTTTCCCGATTGTCCCCGAACCGAAGTTTGTGGTCGAGAATCCTCACCAGTAGATCGCTCTTCCCAGTCTAACTCAACATCACACACCCAAGGGGGCGCAGAACAATACGATACGATACAATACATAAACTTATATTGCGCTCATTTCCAGAGCTCAATGGAACGCGCTTTTTTATCGTACAGTCTTATCACTTGCAGCAGAAAATTTAGTACTCAATTAAGGTGAACGTTTTCGCCATAGGATTTAGCTAGCCCGACCCCTCTCCTTTTCACTGGCTTTTATCATAATAGTGCGTGCTAATTAAGGTGATTCCCTAGTAAAAGAACCCGCCATAGATTTCCGATAAAACTTGGTATGCTGTTGTTACAGGACAAGGAGATATTAAAACCGTAGTAAAAAGAGGGGGTCACCGTGCTTGTTTTCACGTCACAATGCTGACAAAATGCTAATAAATACGGTTATTTAGGTGACGTTTGGTAATCTCCGTGCGCAACTAATAAGCTCGATTATTTTTCAATGCAGCGTCTTATCTCACACAGAGTTTGACTTTCTTTGATTGTTTATTCATCTACGTCCCGGAAAAAGCTGGAAAAAATGTCTTCAAATACTCTGCATTTTTTTATCCTTTAAGGTGATTCCCTAGTAAAAGAACCCGCCATAGATTTCCGATCAAACTTGGTATGCTGTTGTTACAGTACAAGGAGATGTTAAAAACATAATAAAAAGAGGTGGTCACCGTGCTTGTTTTCACGCCACAATGCTGACAAATCTTGTTATTAAGGTGACTTTTGGTGATCTCCGTGCGCAACAAATAAACGCGATTATTTTCCAATGCGGCGTGTTATATCACACAGAGTTCGACTTTCTTTGATTGTTTATTCGTCTA
>CAXHUQ010000726.1:47700-107700 GCA_964020085.1 Micromussa lordhowensis | reverse complement strand
TTACTTCAAAGGTTCCTTTTACTGTTTACTTCACGTTGAAAGCATCGCAGCTCTTACACTGTTGTTCTTTGGTGGTTTCTTAGCTCACATTTGTTGAACACAAGGGCCACTCGCTGACACGGCCATGTTTGCGTCATGGTAACGCCACTCGCCACAGCCCAAGTTACTGTGGCCTCGCAAATAATTTGCCAACATGGCGTGCATGTCGCATGGCGAGCCCCAAATGTTTAAATCACGAGACAGAGTGAAGGAATTTTTCTGAATTCAACAGTTTTCAAACTGAAATGGAATTTATCTGGATTCATGAGTTGTTAAACAAAGCAAGAATTTTGTTTGAAAGGTAAGACGTTCAAAGAATGTTTTCTGCAAACGAACTCTGGAAACGCATCTTGTTGTTATCTGTTTTGAACGGGAATGTTCAGTGAAAGTCAAAACAAATTAAGTTTGTTCACTTAGATACGAAATTACAGTGTCAACTTATAAATAAATATTCTGTCTGCACACAATATATCTCGTTTCAACGGGTTTTTTACATGGGTATGCGGGCTTCTGTAAACATTGCTAGTTAAGATTGCACCCATTTGTTTTATCACGGCGATGAAGCGAATATCGATGCAGAGTTTCAATAATAACGTTAATGTTCAATGTGTGCCCCAAGTAATACTTAAACAAGTCGCAGACAACTGTTCTGTCGGCGAGACTAGTTAATTTAACGATCGCATCATTGCTATCATGGAAACTCAATCCAACGCGTTGTTTGTTTACATGTCAAGTTCGTGCAATCCTTGAAAATTCACTATACTTTGAACTTCGATACTTTGAACTTTTGTTTCGCTACATCGAAAATTCGCTACTTCGAATTTCGTTATATCGAAAAATAAACGAAATTCGCTAATTTTTCGGGAAGAATCCAAGAGATCTCTCTCAAAAGTTCGTTGATTTTTCGACGTAAATTTGCGTGAACAAAGGGCGAATTTCGACACATTTCGTTTGCATTTCTTTTGCACAATACTGTATGTAAGGAATATCCCTTATCTTAGAATTTTAGAACAGCCATATATGGGGAAGTTAGAGAACATTTGAAAGTGTTCGCCTTTCATCGTTGAGTTCCTGATATGTTAATTAACAAATAAAGAAGCCTAAGCCGTGTATTAAACTGTGATAAAACACGACAGGCATTTGAGAACTCGAGGGAAATGTAGAAAGCAAGAGCCGCAGGCGAGTGTTTTCTTCATTTCTCGAGTGTTTTCAAATGACTGGAGTGTTTTATCACAGTGTAATACACAGATTAGGCTTCTTCATTTGCTTTATGATATAGATTTTACGTGCGCAAAACAATAAAACACGCTTTTTCTATGTTTTATACTCTGATAAAACATAGGTTTTTGACCAATCAGAGCGCGCAGAGGGTCCTATCTACAGTATGTTATAATAATATATATAATATACCTAAATTCTAGCGTTCCGTTTGAGTGTTTGGTTTGCTTGCGAAAATGAGCTCGTGTACCTAAATGCTCGTTTTCCTCTTAAAAGAGCATGGTGAGCTATATTTTTTATTGCTAGGTTAACTGTATTTTTTTACGGTAAACATTATATTAAATTGTTGCGGAAGTATTTCCTTAAAAATCATTGCTTCCAGCTAAGGCAAAATGTAACTCAAACCGATGGAATGATGCACGCGATTCTGACTCACTAACATCTCTTTTTTTGCGAGAATTGCGACCTATCCTTTTTATTGCGTTTTTCGAAAAAGTGTTCTGTAAGAAACATTCAGGAAAAGCTAAAAAAAACGATCTTTCGGGATCTTTTATTTATGAGAAATCATGATCACCTTAAGGAATTAAAGTATGGTGGAAAGGGTTTAATGACATTCAGATAGTGTCTTAGTTCTTATTTTCACATCCATGAAAAACAGACATGACGAGAGCTTCTCAATAAAAGTATTGTTAACGTTATTGTTTTTTGTCGTTGTCACATTTTTTTTATATCACTGAACTGATAATCCATGCTTCGATCCTTTGTTGATTTTTCATCAACGTTATCATTTAGAGAAAGTTCATTGACGCCCACTCTTGAGTCTAAAGACAGAAAATCGGTCATTTGAGTGCAATGTAGAGGTATTCACTCATTTAATCTTCACTGTTTAAAATGGAGAACTGTGGCTCCAAAAACCTTTATCATAGTTGAAACGTAGCTGTAACAAAAAAAAAAATGAAGGACAGCGTTTAAACATATTCAAAGGCTTGTTGAGCTTGTGACTGTTTTTTTTAATCAGGCGAATCAGTGAAATACCCTCAGTTTAGTACGTACTCGCATGCTCCTCATATCGTATCATATAGGACACAGAGTGCGCAGTGTTGCAGTTTGGTCTTTGCCAGTTGTGATGTTTGGACATGCTCAGAGATTGTGAAACCTGATAAAGCTATTCTGTAAAATAGCACTTAGATTTTTATTTCACGTTCTTTTGTATATTTCAAGTGTATGCAAAACTGACTGCTCACTTGAATCTTTTGGTCGGCAACTTCTCTTTGGCGTAGATTCACCTTGACCCATTACGAAAAAAACGTCCCCGTCCTTATCCCTCATAATGCAGAGTTATTTGACTCAATATTGTGATTATAAATTATTTGTTCTGATCAAATCACTATGATCAACTTTCCCTCTTGTTTTCTTCGATCCGACTAGCGAAACAGTGGACTTTAAAGTCAGTTTTCACTACGACATAAGCATAAGCACGAGCATTAGAACAACGGTAATAGGGGCGTCCACAGCACAAGTATAAGCACGTGGCAGTGAAGACGCGCACAACACAATCAAAATTCTAAGAACACTGAGAACAAATGTTTTTGTGCTTCTGGTGCCTGCGCTTGCGCTAATGTCCAATGAGAATTTCCTGCTGTAAGCAAGCGCATTAGTCGATGAGCGAGAGTCCGCCATCTTGTTTTGCTGTATCGAGAAGGTATTGAACCAAAAAAGGGAATTATCAAATCTGCGCATGCCCACGTGCTTATGCTTGTGTCGAGGACGTCCTCGCTTCCGTCATGCTTATACTAACGCCTGTTACTATGCCGTATAAAAAGTCTTAACTTCGACGATCAGCCTTAGTGTGTATTTGCTACTTAAGTGAGTATTTGCTTCGTCCGGACTTATTTCTTTCAATTAAGAAAGTCCAGAACGTGCAATAACATGCCTGGGCAATTAAATCCTTTGCAAATTTTCCGAGGCGATGTATCTTAGCACAAAATCCTGAAAGATTAAAAAAACAAAGGATTTTTTCGAGAAAAACCCTTCAAAACACACAAAAACAGAAAAATAAATTGTTTGTGTAATTTTAAATAAACCGCGATGCCCGATTTGGAAAGACGTAAATTGCGCTTCTCATATTCCCAAGTTAGACTTCTTGTCCGTTTTTCGTATTGAAAATAAAACATGATATTTCTTCAGGGAAACATGAAAGTGGGTATTTGCTACAAAAATGCGTATTTGTAACGAAATTACATTTTTTTGAAATAATTTTGTTTTAATATATAAATTTGAAGTCGAACAAGGTGGAGGCAATTGTTTATACAAATTGCTGACTTTCTATGCAGAAAACATGTCGTGCAAAACTAAGAGAGGGGATTTACAAGACAAAAAAGATATGACCGCCTTCAAAAAAACCTGTTCAGATTAAGGTCGAGTTTACTTGTTAGCTAACAACAGGATATTATTCAAACTAAGCTTGGCAAAGAACCAAAAAATATTTCAGATTGATGCGGGGTTTTAAGGTAATTATCCTTATCTAAATGACCTTCGGATTCGGCCAAAAGCCGGATTTTATTTTAAAATTTGGGTCCATGTACCAAAGAGTAAGCAATTGCTACGTAGGTGATATAAGAATGGTACTAAAAATGTTATATTCCTTAAAAATTAGTATCTTTCTACAACGGTCAAACAATAAAGTATTATTGTTTAAGACAATGCCTATTAAATCGCTTTCTCATTTAATTAAAGGAATTAAAACCGTAAGGAGAAAAAAAGTAGCGGATACCTAATTATGAATCTAAAGAAAGAAAGAAAGAAAGAAAGAAAGAAAGAAAGAAAAAAAAAGAAAAAAAAACAAAAGAACAAAATAAATTCAAGTTTACTGCGAATGTCCTATTTACTCTCATTTTGTAGTGTGAAGCCGAGTTTGGGTATTACTGAAACCCACCCATTAATTTTTGATTGATTTTATTAGCTATTTTACTTCACGTTGTATAAATCTCTGGACAGTTATCACGCAATAACCCCCGTCCGAGTCGATATTTCTCCTCGGATTTTGCCGTCGAAGAGAAACATAGTCAGCACAAGAATTTCAACTTTTCTTTTCTCTTATTTAATATGAAAGGAAACCAAATTAGTGTTACTGAGTCTAGCGATGGTGACATTAAAAAGCTGATGGCAAGTGCTGTTCCAGAAAGTACATAAAAGTCACCAAAATAGGCTCTCTAAGTCTTTGAAGGTGGATAGAGTCACGAGTAGACTTTTAATATTTAGTCCTACGTAAATTTAAATCAATTCATTTTATATTACAAAATAAAGATTTAATACAATGTAATAACTAACTATAAAATAAACCAACCGTTCACGTCCGACTTTAGCGTGGAGGAAGGAGAGAAAAATTCCAGTCGCACTTGAAATCATGGAGTCGGTAGAATTGTCAAGCATGTTGAAACCTTTTTTACGCAGAAGCCAACCCATGCAGTGGCAACACTGTGAAAGCCAATTTGTTCCGGGCTGGACAGATTTCTTTTTTCCTGTTTCCTTCAAAGAAAGCCGTTTGCCATTATATTTGGGATAAGTATTCAAGCCGCAAACGAATCCATCATTGAAAGATTTTGCGCGACAGGAATTGATTTCTTTAATAAAGCACCAGCGTGCAATTTCCGGCGAAGACCTTCAAGTCCTCTATGCAGCAAATCAGCTTGGCCTGAATGGTCCAGAAAGTTTTGCAAATTCATTTTCTACTTCTGAAAGAGAGGCTGTGAAAACCAACGCGAGATGAAACCCGGTGACCTTTAGTTCAAAACAACAAGCGGCTGAAGTACTTCATCTCAAGCGAGAGAGCTACCAAAAATCAGTCCACCTTCAATTGTTACAGATTTTACACATTCTGTGTTTCACAGATGTAAATTTTGCGACTGAAATACATTTCTTTCTAGTCAAGTTTATGAACAGTACGTCGAAAAATATGAACCAAATGCGCCAAGTTTTCGAGTTTTGATCCAAGGGGCGTTACGAAGAATTAAGTTATCAGTGTTCCCTGGCTAACGGTACTTTGCGAAACGAAACGAAACGAAACGGTACTTTGCGAAACGGTACTTTGCGAAATGGTACTTTGGGAAATGAAAAAATGAAAACAAGAAAAATATCAGGAAACAAAACAGAATGGACTGTTTTTTTAGCTAAATCTGCACTACTATTCCTTAGATTTAAATCTTAAAATATGGCTTCGGGTCCGTAAAGTTACCGCCGGGAAAAGCCCCAGAAACTTTTCGTGCCCGTAAAGCCATTTCTAGTTCATTTGTATCTGAAAACGGAGAAGTGTATACGCCTGAAACTTCTTGTATGAATGGAGCCCGAAAAGATTCCGGGGCTTTCGAGAAACTTTCCTCTGGACGTTTAATTTTGCGGGCTGATCTTTCATCAGGCAAACGTGTTAAGAGAAGTTTTCAAGGTTTTTCAAGCTGTAGCTACTGTCAAGCTAATAGATGTGAAGAAAATCACAAATCAAACGCGTCTGTCACGATTAGATATGAAAACAGCGATTGCATGGCATTATAGGACAACAATAAGCTTAGCACCGAAATGAGGCTTCGCCTCGTGCGAGTCTAAGAAATGCCTCCCAAAAGGGAGGCAAAGAGCATTTCACCTCTTATTTAAATTTAGTCGCATCGAAGAGGTGTTGGAGGCTCCTCGTGCGGGTGGACCGGTGAGGGTGGGACTCTGCAGAGACTCTGCTCCCGTTAACTCTACTCCATGAGGGGGGTAGGGGAGAGCAGAGAACGAGGAGCATTTTGCTTGAATTATTTTTCGTTTTTTTTCTCCCTTTAAATAAACATGTTTAAAACGCGCGTTTTAACTTGTATCCATATCAGATTAATATATCTGGCATTAAAAACTTGATTTCAACGTCAAGAATATTTGAAATTGTCGGCCTTTAAGGCGAGACTAAACCTGAACAGTCCGGGCCATTACCAGAATTGGATATACGGTGACGTCATGCACTGCACTGTAACCTCTCTTTTCTCAAAAGAGAAATCCAACGAGTACTTATAAACAAACTAACGTCACCAAGGGTTTCTTTCGTTGTGGCAAAAATTGCATCACTTGCTGCTATATCACCGACGGCCGTACAAATTATACTTTTTATGCCACTGGGGAAATGAGAACCATTCATGATCATATCCACTGCAACTCTAAAAATCTTATTTGCATGATACACTGTCTACGTTGCAACAAACAGTACATAGGTGAAACGAAAAGACGACTTAAAGACCGGTTTAATGAACACCGACGACTAGTAGACAGACCCACCCCTTCCTCTAGACCCATTGTAGTTTCAGACCACCTTCTTTCCCACAATCATTCGCCTAATGACATAGAACTTATACCACTAGAACTGATACATTCATGTCGTGACGCGTTACGCAAAGCCAGGGAAGCGTACCTTATCGAAAAGGGTCAAATTCTTGAACCCAAAGGTATAAACAAACGAGAAGAAATTTAATCTAATGTTTAACCTACTTATCCCTTGTGTATTATATTCCATTTTATTATCTTGTCCTTCATTAGTTTGTTCAACGGTTTAGCTTGTTTTGTTTTCTATTTTTGTTCTCTTGTCATTTATTAGTTACTTCAACGGTCCACATTTTATTGTAATACTATATAGGGTTTATCTTTGTTGTTTAAATTGTAACGTCTTTTCTCAGTTGTAAACATTCCCTGAAGAAGTCAGGCCGTGCCTGACGAAATATTGGAAATTATATACAGTTAACCCCAACCGTATGGTCAGCCTTTCTGAGTTCAGTTTTTTTCAAGCCTTTGCATTTGCTGATCAGAATCTACCAGATTCCGGTACTTTTGACTTGTCCGTTGGCCCTTTCTAGAATTTGAAGTTGTTTCCATCTTTTGTTTTAGTCTAGTATATACTGAAAAAGAGATTATTCCATTTGGTTAAATGATTTTAATTAGTTACAGTGGTAAATAGATTGCAAACAAATTATTTGGTATTTCTTTCTTTGTCTTTGATGTAAACTTAAAGAAATGGAAAGAAGAAGGAAAAGAAGGAAAGGAGGAAAGCAGAGGAGGAGGAAAGAGGACGAAAGAAAGAAAGAAAGAAAAAAAAAGAAAAGAACAAAATAAATTGAAGTTTACTGCGAATGTCCTATTTACTCTCATTTTGTAGTGTGAAGCCGAGTTTGGGTATTACTGAAACCCACCCATTAATTTTTGATTGATTTTATTAGCTATTTTACTTCACGTTGTATAAATCTCTGGACAGTTATCACGCAATAACCCCCGTCCGAGTCGATATTTCTCCTCGGATTTTGCCGTCGAAGAGAAACATAGTCAGCACAAGAATTTCAACTTTTCTTTTCTCTTATTTAATATGAAAGGAAACCAAATTAGTGTTACTGAGTCTAGCGATGGTGACATTAAAAAGCTGATGGCAAGTGCTGTTCCAGAAAGTACATAAAAGTCACCAAAATAGGCTCTCTAAGTCTTTGAAGGTGGATAGAGTCACGAGTAGACTTTTAATATTTAGTCCTACGTAAATTTAAATCAATTCATTTTATATTACAAAATAAAGATTTAATACAATGTAATAACTAACTATAAAATAAACCAACCGTTCACGTCCGACTTTAGCGTGGAGGAAGGAGAAAAAAATTCCAGTCGCACTTGAAATCATGGAGTCGGTAGAATTGTCAAGCATGTTGAAACCTTTTTTACGCAGAAGCCAGAAAATTCAGTGGAAGGAAACCCATGCAGTGGCAACACTGTGAAAGCCAATTTGTTCCGGGCTGGACAGATTTCTTTTTTCCTGTTTCCTTCAAAGAAAGCCGTTTGCCATTATATTTGGGATAAGTATTCAAGCCGCAAACGAATCCATCATTGAAAGATTTTGCGCGACAGGAATTGATTTCTTTAATAAAGCACCAGCGTGCAATTTCCGGCGAAGACCTTCAAGTCCTCTATGCAGCAAATCAGCTTAGCCTGAATGGTCCAGAAAGTTTTGCAAATTCATTTTCTACTTCTGAAAGAGAGGCTGTGAAAACCAACGCGAGATGAAACCCGGTGACCTTTAGTTCAAAACAACAAGCGGCTGAAGTACTTCATCTCAAGCGAGAGAGCTACCAAAAATCAGTCCACCTTCAATTGTTACAGATTTTACACATTCTGTGTTTCACAGATGTAAATTTTGCGACTGAAATACATTTCTTTCTAGTCAAGTTTATGAACAGTACATCGAAAAATATGAACCAAATGCGCCAAGTTTTCGAGTTTTGATCCAAGGGGCGTTACGAAGAATTAAGTTATCAGTGTTCCCTGGCTTACGGTACTTTGCGAAACGAAACGAAACGAAACGGTACTTTGCGAAACGGTACTTTGCGAAATGGTACTTTGGGAAATGAAAAAATGAAAACAAGAAAAATATCAGGAAACAAAACAGAATGGACTGTTTTTTTAGCTAAATCTGCACTACTATTCCTTAGATTTAAATCTTAAAATATGGCTTCGGGTCCGTAAAGTTACCGCCGGGAAAAGCCCCAGAAACTTTTCGTGCCCGTAAAGCCATTTCTAGTTCATTTGTATCTGAAAACGGAGAAGTGTATACGCCTGAAACTTCTTGTATGAATGGAGCCCGAAAAGATTCCGGGGCTTTCGAGAAACTTTCCTCTGGACGTTTAATTTTGCGGGCTGATCTTTCATCAGGCAAACGTGTTAAGAGAAGTTTTCAAGGTTTTTCAAGCTGTAGCTACTGTCAAGCTAATAGATGTGAAGAAAATCACAAATCAAACGCGTCTGTCACGATTAGATATGAAAACAGCGATTGCATGGCATTATAGGACAACAATAAGCTTAGCACCGAAATGAGGCTTCGCCTCGTGCGAGTCTAAGAAATGCCTCCCAAAAGGGAGGCAAAGAGCATTTCACCTCTTATTTAAATTTAGTCGCATCGAAGAGGTGTTGGAGGCTCCTCGTGCGGGTGGACCGGTGAGGGTGGGACTCTGCAGAGACTCTGCTCCCGTTAACTCTACTCCATGAGGGGGGTAGGGGAGAGCAGAGAACGAGGAGCATTTTGCTTGAATTATTTTTCGTTTTTTTTCTCCCTTTAAATAAACATGTTTAAAACGCGCGTTTTAACTTGTATCCATATCAGATTAATATATCTGGCATTAAAAACTTGATTTCAACGTCAAGAATATTTGAAATTGTCGGCCTTTAAGGCGAGACTAAACCTGAACAGTCCGGGCCATTACCAGAATTGGATATACGGTGACGTCATGCACTGCACTGTAACCTCTCTTTTCTCAAAAGAGAAATCCAACGAGTACTTATAAACAAACTAACGTCACCAAGGGTTTCTTTCGTTGTGGCAAAAATTGCATCACTTGCTGCTATATCACCGACGGCCGTACAAATTATACTTTTTATGCCACTGGGGAAATGAGAACCATTCATGATCATATCCACTGCAACTCTAAAAATCTTATTTGCATGATACACTGTCTACGTTGCAACAAACAGTACATAGGTGAAACGAAAAGACGACTTAAAGACCGGTTTAATGAACACCGACGACTAGTAGACAGACCCACCCCTTCCTCTAGACCCATTGTAGTTTCAGACCACCTTCTTTCCCACAATCATTCGCCTAATGACATAGAACTTATACCACTAGAACTGATACATTCATGTCGTGACGCGTTACGCAAAGCCAGGGAAGCGTACCTTATCGAAAAGGGTCAAATTCTTGAACCCAAAGGTATAAACAAACGAGAAGAAATTTAATCTAATGTTTAACCTACTTATCCCTTGTGTATTATATTCCATTTTATTATCTTGTCCTTCATTAGTTTGTTCAACGGTTTAGCTTGTTTTGTTTTCTATTTTTGTTCTCTTGTCATTTATTAGTTACTTCAACGGTCCACATTTTATTGTAATACTATATAGGGTTTATCTTTGTTGTTTAAATTGTAACGTCTTTTCTCAGTTGTAAACATTCCCTGAAGAAGTCAGGCCGTGCCTGACGAAATATTGGAAATTATATACAGTTAACCCCAACCGTATGGTCAGCCTTTCTGAGTTCAGTTTTTTCAAGCCTTTGCATTTGCTGATCAGAATCTACCAGATTCCGGTACTTTTGACTTGTCCGTTGGCCCTTTCTAGAATTTGAAGTTGTTTCCATCTTTTGTTTTAGTCTAGTATATACTGAAAAAGAGATTATTCCATTTGGTTAAATGATTTTAATTAGTTACAGTGGTAAATAGATTGCAAACAAATTATTTGGTATTTCTTTCTTTGTCTTTGATGTAAACTTAAAGAAATGGAAAGAAGAAGGAAAAGAAGGAAAGGAGGAAAGCAGAGGAGGAGGAAAGAGGACGAAAGAAAGAAAGAAAGAAAGAAAAAAAAAGAAGAAAACAAAAGAACAAAATAAATTGAAGTTTACTGCGAATGTCCTATTTACTCTCATTTTGTAGTGTGAAGCCGAGTTTGGGTATTACTGAAACCCACCCATTAATTTTTGATTGATTTTATTAGCTATTTTACTTCACGTTGTATAAATCTCTGGACAGTTATCACGCAATAACCCCCGTCCGAGTCGATATTTCTCCTCGGATTTTGCCGTCGAAGAGAAACATAGTCAGCACAAGAATTTCAACTTTTCTTTTCTCTTATTTAATATGAAAGGAAACCAAATTAGTGTTACTGAGTCTAGCGATGGTGACATTAAAAAGCTGATGGCAAGTGCTGTTCCAGAAAGTACATAAAAGTCACCAAAATAGGCTCTCTAAGTCTTTGAAGGTGGATAGAGTCACGAGTAGACTTTTAATATTTAGTCCTACGTAAATTTAAATCAATTCATTTTATATTACAAAATAAAGATTTAATACAATGTAATAACTAACTATAAAATAAACCAACCGTTCACGTCCGACTTTAGCGTGGAGGAAGGAGAAAAAAATTCCAGTCGCACTTGAAATCATGGAGTCGGTAGAATTGTCAAGCATGTTGAAACCTTTTTTACGCAGAAGCCAGAAAATTCAGTGGAAGGAAACCCATGCAGTGGCAACACTGTGAAAGCCAATTTGTTCCGGGCTGGACAGATTTCTTTTTTCCTGTTTCCTTCAAAGAAAGCCGTTTGCCATTATATTTGGGATAAGTATTCAAGCCGCAAACGAATCCATCATTGAAAGATTTTGCGCGACAGGAATTGATTTCTTTAATAAAGCACCAGCGTGCAATTTCCGGCGAAGACCTTCAAGTCCTCTATGCAGCAAATCAGCTTAGCCTGAATGGTCCAGAAAGTTTTGCAAATTCATTTTCTACTTCTGAAAGAGAGGCTGTGAAAACCAACGCGAGATGAAACCCGGTGACCTTTAGTTCAAAACAACAAGCGGCTGAAGTACTTCATCTCAAGCGAGAGAGCTACCAAAAATCAGTCCACCTTCAATTGTTACAGATTTTACACATTCTGTGTTTCACAGATGTAAATTTTGCGACTGAAAGACATTTCTTTCTAGTCAAGTTTATGAACAGTACGTCGAAAAATATGAACCAAATGCGCCAAGTTTTCGAGTTTTTGATCCAAGGGGCGTTACGAAGAATTAAGTTATCAGTGTTCCCTGGCTTACGGTACTTTGCGAAACGAAACGAAACGAAACGGTACTTTGCGAAACGGTACTTTGCGAAATGGTACTTTGGGAAATGAAAAAATGAAAACAAGAAAAATATCAGGAAACAAAACAGAATGGACTGTTTTTTTAGCTAAATCTGCACTACTATTCCTTAGATTTAAATCTTAAAATATGGCTTCGGGTCCGTAAAGTTACCGCCGGGAAAAGCCCCAGAAACTTTTCGTGCCCGTAAAGCCATTTCTAGTTCATTTGTATCTGAAAACGGAGAAGTGTATACGCCTGAAACTTCTTGTATGAATGGAGCCCGAAAAGATTCCGGGGCTTTCGAGGAAACTTTCCTCTGGACGTTTAATTTTGCGGGCTCATCTTTCATCAGGCAAACGTGTTAAGAGAAGTTTTCAAGGTTTTTCAAGCTGTAGCTACTGTCAAGCTAATAGATGTGAAGAAAATCACAAATCAAACGCGTCTGTCACGATTAGATATGAAAACAGCGATTGCATGGCATTATAGGACAACAATAAGCTTAGCACCGAAATGAGGCTTCGCCTCGTGCGAGTCTAAGAAATGCCTCCCAAAAGGGAGGCAAAGAGCATTTCACCTCTTATTTAAATTTAGTCGCATCGAAGAGGTGTTGGAGGCTCCTCGTGCGGGTGGACCGGTGAGGGTGGGACTCTGCAGAGACTCTGCTCCCGTTAACTCTACCCCATGAGGGGGGTAGGGGAGAGCAGAGAACGAGGAGCATTTTGCTTGAATTATTTTTCGTTTTTTTTCTCCCTTTAAATAAACATGTTTAAAACGCGCGTTTTAACTTGTATCCATATCAGATTAATATATCTGGCATTAAAAACTTGATTTCAACGTCAAGAATATTTGAAATTGTCGGCCTTTAAGGCGAGACTAAACCTGAACAGTCCAGGCCATTACCAGAATTGGATATACGGTGACGTCATGAGAATGGCAATATGGCCGCCAAAGCTAGGCACACTATACAAAGTCCCTTCTGAGTTCTTTTCGGGGCTTAAAGTAGCCTTTTCCCATAAGGCTTTGCACACAATCTGAACAATGAAGTTTTAGTTGAGTGCGAAAATCAAAGGCTCTCTGAGCAACTCATGGATGAATAGCCCAATGCCAAGTTTACTTTTGCCCCTGTGGCAAAACGAGTCTTTGAGCGAAACTATTGGTATGAAAATATATGTCACCTGCACGGTCATTCGCATGAAAATCAAGTGATTTTCATGGGAAACGTTTGGCACAAGCACTCGTTCTGCAAATAGAAACTCAGACGGTGGAAGTCAAACTGTCTACATATGTGCCAAGCGACCCATCAGGCCGGCACTGATAAAAAAATAATCTAACAAAAAAACAATTTACCATCTTCTCGTGGTCTGTTTACAATGTCCGATTAAAAGCTTTAGATATCAAGAGGGTCGTACAGGGAAGTCTCTGGCACGGTTCACGAACCTAAAATACAGAGGATCACGGTTCACGGATAAAAAAATTTCGTTTTCCTGAATTACGAAAATAGGAACGTAAGGACCTGTTCTTACATTAAAAACAGTGTTTGTAGGAAGCAAAATCGCGAATGGCTAAATCAAGGCTCCGTATTGCATATTGCATGGCTAAGGCACTCTTGATAGACCACTCTAACTATTCGGAGAACTTGTGTCTCAAAATCACGTAGAGTTGTGTGGTAAAATCACGAATATCGGTTAATATTTCAGGTTCTTCACGGATCACGCAAAACCTTCAGGTCACGAATCAGGAAGAACAAAAACCGCAGTATGCGGTTGAAAACCGCGCTTTAAAAAAACGCGGTTAAAAAAACGCGGTTACTTACACAGTCTGCGAAACGTGACTTTCGTGCCCTTCAGCAAATATACGAAAAAAAGAGTATCTGATTACAGTCTTTGCATAGCGTGAGTTTAGCGTGACTTGTAATCGGAGAATTTTGTTTACGTCTAATGAAAAAACACCTTGACCTTTCAATATAAATTTATTAAAGGCTCTTTTTGAAAATTTATATCTCCTCTCAGATTTTATCTTTTTCTTTCAGATTTTCAGGTCATTTTGTTGATGAAATAAGGAACAATTCGTTTTCTAACACTTTATGAAGATATTACAACCCCGTGGAGCAGTTTTCATTTTTCCTCAAAAGTGATGCATAAATTATGCTAATTCATGTTCTTTCAGAATTTTTTCCTGAAAAGCCCATTTTGTACACTTTGAAATGGGATATAGTAGTCTTCATTCCTGTAAATACCTGCTGAGATATATAATAAAACAATTAATACGGTCCGTTATTAAAGGCGCCTCCGGAAGTTCAAGAAAAGTTGAGAGCTGCAAGGCCATATTTGACGTGCTACAAGGTGCTGTCACTAATTTACAAGCAAGAAGTTGCGATTTTGGAGGCTTACCAGGATTCACGAGAAGAAAGAAGAGAAAAATTAGATAGAAAACTGTATGGACCTTTATTACCTAATGCTAGTGTTAACAATAGTAACTACACACGGGGGCCAGAGTAACAGTCTGACTTTTTAAGGGCGGATAATGTGGAACCCACAATCCCTCCTCCCAAAAAACATGATTTAAGTACCAATTTCTTAGTAGAAAATCTCTTGAATGCTTGTCCGACAAGTCAGTTAGCCGTTGCCAGGCCATCGACTGGGTTTTCAGACTCACAGGAACAAATAGTCCATGAGCAGATACAGTCCGACTCCGACACGGACCACGAACTCGGTGATTCCTCGGCCAGTGATAGCAATTTTGAGTCGTGGTCATCCGGGAAAGACAGTGAGGGCGAACAAGACGATGCCATTGTTTAAGTGTTTCAGAAAAAAATCTCGATATAGCTTCGTTCCCTGGCGTTGTTACACGCTTAAGTGAGATGAAGGAGTTCTTTCAATCAGACCTAATTCAAAGCGCAGACAATTGAAAATATCCGATATGACGTGGTCGAAAACTTTGGAATGATTATTGATCTTCTTAGCTTAGCGTCCTGAACATCAATTTTAAATCATACCTTTTTGGCTTGTCAGAAAGAGTAATTTACACTCAATTAACATTAACTCAGTTGACATTGTCTTGCCCATTTCGAGGCGGTTGTGATCAGGACACCTAATTAAGGAAATAGGGCATTAAACTCAGTTGGCGTTTAATTACAACTCTGCAGATTCTCCTCGCAATGTATGCAGAAAACAAATCAGCTCTCCAAAATTTTCTTTGTTTTATTTGCGATTCAGAGGCATTTCTTAATTGGTACTTTCTGACGGGTTCCTGAGGACGTATTTTGCAATAGGCAATTTAAAGAGGGAACCCAGTCAGAATACTAATTCTGACACATTTAAGTTTTTTTTCAGAAAGCAATTACTGCCACTGCGCAGAAAAATATCAAGCTTCAGTTTGTCAGGTGAATCTGCAAAGTTTAGACCCACAATGGGTAAGAAACGCAAGAATTTCCAAAGGGATCTTCAACGTTTGCAAACATTACTGCAAACAAAGTGTTTGATTTGTTATACCCCAGAACAAGTCTCTTCTCGGAGACTTCCTTGTTGCAAGATATTTATGCACAAGAGCTGTTTGCTGAAATGTTTTCAGCATGCGGGTACTAGTAAAAACAAGTGCCCCCATTGTAGACAGGAAATTTATCCCATTAATAAGGGCGAAGACGAACCTTCGTGCATTCCGGAGGGAGTTTTTTTATTTCGGTTAGAATTTGAGACTTTCGCCGCAAAGTCTCCTGCTTAAATAGCAGCTGAGCGGTGGGATTACCTGCCTAGTTTAATGCCTCCACCTGGCTGGTCAGAGTATTGAAGAAGGTGGAGGAGATAACAAACTATTATGAAGAGCATTAAATTGTTAACTCTTTTTTGTAGATTTTTTAGAATATTTTCCAATATACTATCAAGCAACTTAGTATCTTTATATAAGCTTAAATACCCAGTCCTTTTAAACATTTCGTAGTTTGCTATTAATAGATTTTCTGGCATATATAACCATTATAGAGCTATTATAATCAAGCAAGTTGCGAGTTTGAAATGTGCCACTAGCTGATGACAGAGATACTGGAACGATTTCTGTATGATCTCGATGAACTTAAACGAAGCAATTTGATTCTTTTCGCAAACAGAGTTAACGGCGCAAAGTCTTTATTTTGTCGACTAAGCATCTAATTGATTGTTCGAATATAGTTCTCTCCGTATATTTTGAAACCAATTGCGGAAACTCAGGCGAAAAAAGTGTTTTTCAAGGTCATACCGAAATCGCTCCGTAAATTGTTTTTGTTATCATCATAATTATAGAAGTTTGCCCTTTGACCCACGGAATGAGCAACATCTTGTTTTCTCATTACCATCTGGATATCAATCTTTCATTTTTACGTCGGCTGAAGATTGTCTTTTTAAAAGGGTCCGTTATTAAAGGCGCCTCCGGAAGTTCAAGAAAAGTTGAGAGCTGCAAGGCCATATTTGACGTGCTACAAGGTGCTGTCACTAATTTACAAGCAAGAAGTTGCGATTTTGGAGGCTTACCAGGATTCATGCGAAGAAAGAAGAGAAAACTTAGATAGAAAACTGTATGGACCTTTATTACCTAATGCTAGTGTTAACGATAGTAACTACACATGGGGGCCAGAGCAACAGTCTGACTATTTAAGGGCGGATAATGTGGAACCCACAATCCCTCCTCCCAAAAAACATGGTTTAAGTACCAATTTCTTAGTAGAAAATCTCTTGAATGCTTGTCCGACAAGTCAGTTAGCCGTTGCCAGGCCATCGACTGGGTTTTCAGACTCACAGGAACAAATAGTCCATGAGCAGATACAGTCCGACTCCGACACGGAACCCGAACTCAGTGATTCCTTGGCCAGTGATAGCAATTTTGAGTTGTGGTCAAAAGACACGGGAAAGGTGCCGGGAAAGACAGTGATGGCGAACAAGACGATGCCATTGTTTAAGTGTTTCAGAAAAAATCTCGATATAGCTTCGTTCCCTGGCGTTGTTACACGCTTAAGTGAGATGAAGGAGTTCTTTCAATCAGACCTCAATTCAAAGCGCAGACAATTGAAAATATCCGATATGACGTGGTCGAAAACTTTGGAATGATTATTGATCTTCTTAGCTTAGCGTCCTGAACATCAATTTTAAATCATACCTTTTTGGCTTGTCAGAAAGAGTAATTTACACTCAATTAACATTAACTCAGTTGACATTGTCTTGCCCATTTCGAGGCGGTTGTGATCAGGACACCTAATTAAGGAAATAGGGCATTAAACTCAGTTGGTGTTTAATTACAAAACTCTGCGGATTCTCCTCGCAATGTATGCAGAAAACAAATCAGCTCTCCAAAATTTTCTTTGTTTTATTTGCGATTCAGAGGCATTTCTTAATTGGTACTTTCTGACGGGTTCCTGAGGACGTATTTTGCAATAGGCAATTTAAAGAGGGAACCCAGTCAGAATACTAATTCTGACACATTTAAGTTTTTTTTCAGAAAGCAATTACTGCCACTGCGCAGAAAAATATCAAGCTTCAGTTTGTCAGGTGAATCTGCAAAGTTTAGACCCACAATGGGTAAGAAACGCAAGAATTTCCAAAGGGATCTTCAACGTTTGCAAACATTTCTGCAAACAAAGTGTTTGATTTGTTATACCCCAGAACAAGTCTCTTCTCGGAGACTTCCTTGTTGCAAGATATTTATGCACAAGAGCTGTTTGCTGAAATGTTTTCAGCATGCGGGTACTAGTAAAAACAAGTGCCCCCATTGTAGACAGGAAATTTATTTTATTAATAAGGGCGAGGACGAACCTTCGTGCATTCCGGAGGGAGTTTTTTTATTTCGGTTAGAATTTGAGACTTTCGCCGCAAAGTCTCCTGCTCAAATAGCAGCTGAGCGGTGGGATTACCTGCCTAGTTTAATGCCTCCACCTGGCTGGTCAGAGTATTGAAGAAGGTGGAGGAGATAACAAACTATTATGAAGAGCATTAAATTGTTAACTCTTTTTTGTAGATTTTTTAGAATATTTTCCAATATACTATCAAGCAACTTAGTATCTTTATATAAGCTTAAATACCCAGTCCTTTTAAACATTTCGTAGTTTGCTATTAATAGATTTTCTGGCATATATAACCATTATAGAGCTATTATAATCAAGCAAGTTGCGAGTTTGAAATGTGCCACTAGCTGATGACAGAGATACTGGAACGATTTCTGTATGATCTCGATGAACTTAAACGAAGCAATTTGATTCTTTTCGCGAACAGAGTTAACGGCGCAAAGTCTTTATTTTGTCCACTAAGCATCTAATTGATTGTTCGAATATAGTTCTCTCCGTATATTTTGAAACCAATTGCGGAAACTCAGGCGAAAAAAGTGTTTTTCAAGGTCATACCGAAATTGCTCCGTAAATTGTTTTTGTTATCATCATAATTATAGAAGTTTGCCCTTTGACCCACGGAATGAGCAACATCTTGTTTTCTCATCACCATCTGGAGATCAATCTTTCATTTTTACGTCGGCTGAAGATTGTCTTTTTAAAAGGATCAGTTATTAAAGGCGCCTCCGGAAGTTCAAGAAAAGTTGAGAGCTGCAAGGCCATATTTGACGTGCTACAAGGTGCTGTCACTAATTTACAAGCAAGAAGTTGCAATTTTGGAGGCTTACCAGGATTCATGCGAAGAAAGAAGAGAAAAATTAGATAGAAAACTGTATGGACCTTTATTACCTAATGCTAGTGTTAACGATAGTAACTACACATGGGGGCCAGAGCAACAGTCTGACTATTTAAGGGCGGATAATGTGGAACCCACAATCCCTCCTCCCAAAAAACATGGTTTAAGTACCAATTTCTTAGTAGAAAATCTCTTGAATGCTTGTCCGACAAGTCAGTTAGCCGTTGCCAGGCCATCGACTGGGTTTTCAGACTCACAGGAACAAATAGTCCATGAGCAGATACAGTCCGACTCCGACACGGAACCCGAACTCAGTGATTCCTTGGCCAGTGATAGCAATTTTGAGTTGTGGTCAAAAGACACGGGAAAGGTGCCGGGAAAGACAGTGATGGCGAACAAGACGATGCCATTGTTTAAGTGTTTCAGAAAAAAATCTCGATATAGCTTCGTTCCCTTGCGTTGTTACACGCTTAAGTGAGATGAAGGAGTTCTTTCAATCAGACCTCAATTCAAAGCGCAGACAATTGAAAATATCCGATATGACGTGGTCGAAAATTTGGAATGATTATTGATCTTCTTAGCTTAGCATCCTGAACATCAATTTTAAATCATACCTTTTTGGCTTGTCAGAAAGAGTAATTTACACTCAATTAACATTAACTCAGTTGACATTGTCTTGCCCATTTCGAGGCGGTTGTGATCAGGACACCTAATTAAGGAAATAGGGCATTAAACTCAGTTGGCGTTTAATTACAAAACTCTGCGGATTCTCCTCGCAATGTATGCAGAAAACAAATCAGCTCTCCAAAATTTTCTTTGTTTTATTTGCGTTTTAGAGGCATTTCTTAATTGGTACTTTCTGACGGGTTCCTGAGGACGTATTTTGCAATAGGCAATTTAAAGAGGGAACCCAGTCAGAATACTAATTCTGACACACTTAAGTTTTTTTTCAGAAAGCAATTACTGCCACTGCGCAGAAAAATATCAAGCTTCAGTTTGTCAGGTGAATCTGCAAAGTTTAGACCCACAATGGGTAAGAAACGCAAGAATTTCCAAAGGGATCTTCAACGTTTGCAAACATTTCTACAAACAAAGTGTTTGATTTGTTATACCCCAGAACAAGTCTCTTCTCGGAGACTTCCTTGTTGCAAGATATTTATGCACAAGAGCTGTTTGCTGAAATGTTTTCAGCATGCGGGTACTAGTAAAAACAAGTGCCCCCATTGTAGACAGGAAATTTATCCCATTAATAAGGGCGAGGACGAACCTTCGTGCATTCCGGAGGGAGTTTTTTTATTTCGTTTAGAATTTGAGACTTTCGCCGCAAAGTCTCCTGCTCAAATAGCAGCTGAGCGGTGGGATTACCTGCCTAGTTTAATGCCTCCACCTGGCTGGTCAGAGTATTGAAGAAGGTGGAGGAGATAATAAACTATTATGAAGAGCATTAAATTGTTAACTCTTTTTTGTAGATTTTTTAGAATATTTTCCAATATACTATCAAGCAACTTAGTATCTTTATATAAGCTTAAATACCCAGTCCTTTTAAACATTTCGTAGCTTGCTATTAATAGATTTTCTGGCATATATAACCATTATAGAGCTATTATAATCAAGCAAGTTGCGAGTTTGAAATGTGCCAATAGCTGACGACAGAGATACTGGAACGATTTCTGTATGATCTCGATGAACTTAAACGAAGCAATTTGATTCTTTTCGCGAACAGAGTTAACGGCGCAAAGTCTTTATTTTGTCGACTAAGCATCTAATTGATTGTTCGAATATAGTTCTCTCCGTATATTTTGAAACCAATTGCGGAAACTCAGGCGAAAAAAGTGTTTTTCAAGGTCATACCGAAATCGCTCCGTAAACTGTTTTTGTTATCATCATAATTATAGAAGTTTGCCCTTTGACCCACGGAATGAGCAACATCTTGTTTTCTCATCACCATCTGGAGATCAATCTTTCATTTTTACGTCGGCTGAAGATTGTCTTTTTAAAAGGGTCCGTTATTAAAGGCGCCTCCGGAAGTTCAAGAAAAGTTGAGAGCTGCAAGGCCATATTTGACGTGCTACAAGGTGCTGTCACTAATTTACAAGCAAGAAGTTGCGATTTTGGAGGCTTACCAGGATTCATGCGAAGAAAGAAGAGAAAACTTAGATAGAAAACTGTATGGACCTTTATTACCTAATGCTAGTGTTAACGATAGTAACTACACATGGGGGCCAGAGCAACAGTCTGACTATTTAAGGGCGGATAATGTGGAACCCACAATCCCTCCTCCCAAAAAACATGGTTTAAGTACCAATTTCTTAGTAGAAAATCTCTTGAATGCTTGTCCGACAAGTCAGTTAGCCGTTGCCAGGCCATCGACTGGGTTTTCAGACTCACAGGAACAAATAGTCCATGAGCAGATACAGTCCGACTCCGACACGGAACCCGAACTCAGTGATTCCTTGGCCAGTGATAGCAATTTTGAGTTGTGGTCAAAAGACACGGGAAAGGTGCCGGGAAAGACAGTGATGGCGAACAAGACGATGCCATTGTTTAAGTGTTTCAAAAAAAATCTCGATATAGCTTCGTTCCCTGGCGTTGTTACACGCTTAAGTGAGATGAAGGAGTTCTTTCAATCAGACCTCAATTCAAAGCGCAGACAATTGAAAATATCCGATATGACGTGGTCGAAAACTTTGGAATGATTATTGATCTTCTTAGCTTAGCGTCCTGAACATCAATTTTAAATCATACCTTTTTGGCTTGTCAGAAAGAGTAATTTACACTCAATTAACATTAACTCAGTTGACATTGTCTTGCCCATTTCGAGGCGGTTGTGATCAGGACACCTAATTAAGGAAATAGGGCATTAAACTCAGTTGGCGTTTAATTACAACTCTGCGGATTCTCCTCGCAATGTATGCAGAAAACAAATCAGCTCTCCAAAATTTTCTTTGTTTTATTTGCGATTCAGAGGCATTTCTTAATTGGTACTTTCTGACGGGTTCCTGAGGACGTATTTTGCAATAGGCAATTTAAAGAGGGAACCCAGTCAGAATACTAATTCTGACACATTTAAGTTTTTTTTCAGAAAGCAATTACTGCCACTGCGCAGAAAAATATCAAGCTTCAGTTTGTCAGGTGAATCTGCAAAGTTTAGACCCACAATGGGTAAGAAACGCAAGAATTTCCAAAGGGATCTTCAACGTTTGCAAACATTTCTACAAACAAAGTGTTTGATTTGAAAGTGAAGAATGATCCTCGCAGTGAATTTTCCAATTTAAGCAACTGGAAAGAAGAAGCCTGAAAAAAATCAGGGCTTCAACGGGATTCGAACCCGTGACCTCCGCGATACCGGTGCGATGCTCTACCAACTGAGCTATGAAGCCACACATTGGGAGCGAGGCCAATTTGTTGAGTTCATATCTTCCCGTAAGGAGTGAAATGATGTAAGTATATATGAAATAATTCATATATTTGAACTGCGGTCATAGATGAAAGTGAAGAATGATCCTCGCAGTGAATTTTCCAATTTAAGCAACTGGAAAGAAGAAGCCTGAAAAAAATCAGGGCTTCAACGGGATTCGAACCCGTGACCTCCGCGATACCGGTGCGATGCTCTACCAACTGAGCTATGAAGCCACACATTGGGAGCGAGGCCAATTTGTTGAGTTCATATCTTCCCGTAAGGAGTGAAATGATGTAAGTATATATGAAATAATTCATATATTTGAACTGCGGTCATAGATGAAAGTGAAGAATGATCCTCGCAGTGAATTTTCCAATTTAAGCAACTGGAAAGAAGAAGCCTGAAAAAAAAATCAGGGCTTCAACGGGATTCGAACCCGTGACCTCCGCGATACCGGTGCGATGCTCTACCAACTGAGCTATGAAGCCACACATTGGGAGCGAGGCCAATTTGTTGAGTTCATATCTTCCCGTAAGGAGTGAAATGATGTAAGTATATATGAAATAATTCATATATTTGAACTGCGGTCATAGATGAAAGTGAAGAATGATCCTCGCAGTGAATTTTCCAATTTAAGCAACTGGAAAGAAGAAGCCTGAAAAAAAAATCAGGGCTTCAACGGGATTCGAACCCGTGACCTCCGCGATACCGGTGCGATGCTCTACCAACTGAGCTATGAAGCCACACATTGGGAGCGAGGCCAATTTGTTGAGTTCATATCTTCCCGTAAGGAGTGAAATGATGTAAGTATATATGAAATAATTCATATATTTGAACTGCGGTCATAGATGAAAGTGAAGAATGATCCTCGCAGTGAATTTTCCAATTTAAGCAACTGGAAAGAAGAAGCCTGAAAACAATCAGGGCTTCAACGGGATTCGAACCCGTGACCTCCGCGATACCGGTGCGATGCTCTACCAACTGAGCTATGAAGCCACACATTGGGAGCGAGGCCAATTTGTTGAGTTCATATCTTCCCGTAAGGAGTGAAATGATGTAAGTATATATGAAATAATTCATATATTTGAACTGCGGTCATAGATGAAAGTGAAGAATGATCCTCGCAGTGAATTTTCCAATTTAAGCAACTGGAAAGAAGAAGCCTGAAAAAAATCAGGGCTTCAACGGGATTCGAACCCGTGACCTCCGCGATACCGGTGCGATGCTCTACCAACTGAGCTATGAAGCCACACATTGGGAGCAAGGCCAATTTGTTGAGTTCATATCTTCCCGTAAGGAGTGAAATGATGTAAGTATATATGAAATAATTCATATATTTGAACTGCGGTCATAGATGAAAGTGAAGAATGATCCTCGCAGTGAATTTTCCAATTTACTTACAATGATGTAAGTATGCACAAGAGCTGTTTGCTGAAATGTTTTCAGCATGCGGGTACTAGTAAAAACAAGTGCCCCCATTGTAGACAGGAAATTTATTTTATTAATAAGGGCGAGGACGAACCTTCGTGCATTCCGGAGGGAGTTTTTTTATTTGGGTTAGAATTTGAGACTTTCGCCGCAAAGTCTCCTGCTCAAATAGCAGCTGAGCGGTGGGATTACCTGCCTAGTTTAATGCCTCCACCTGGCTGGTCAGAGTATTGAAGAAGGTGGAGGAGATAACAAACTATTATGAAGAGCATTAAATTGTTAACTCTTTTTTGTAGATTTTTTAGAATATTTTCCAATATACTATCAAGCAACTTAGTATCTTTATATAAGCTTAAATACCCAGTCCTTTTAAACATTTCGTAGTTTGCTATTAATAGATTTTCTGGCATATATAACCATTATAGAGCTATTATAATCAAGCAAGTTGCGAGTTTGAAATGTGCCACTAGCTGATGACAGAGATACTGGAACGATTTCTGTATGATCTCGATGAACTTAAACGAAGCAATTTAATTCTTTTCGCGAACAGAGTTAACGGCGCAAAGTCTTTATTTTGTCCACTAAGCATCTAATTGATTGTTCGAATATAGTTCTCTCCGTATATTTTGAAACCAATTGCGGAAACTCAGGCGAAAAAAGTGTTTTTCAAGGTCATACCGAAATCGCTCCGTAAATTATTTTTGTTATCATCATAATTATAGAAGTTTGCCCTTTGACCCACGGAATGAGCAACATCTTGTTTTCTCATCACCATCTGGAGATCAATCTTTCATTTTTACGTCGGCTGAAGATTGTCTTTTTAAAAGGATCAGTTATTAAAGGCGCCTCCGGAAGTTCAAGAAAAGTTGAGAGCTGCAAGGCCATATTTGACGTGCTACAAGGTGCTGTCACTAATTTACAAGCAAGAAGTTGCGATTTTGGAGGCTTACCAGGATTCATGCGAAGAAAGAAGAGAAAAATTAGATAGAAAACTGTATGGACCTTTATTACCTAATGCTAGTGTTAACGATAGTAACTACACATGGGGGCCAGAGCAACAGTCTGACTATTTAAGGGCGGATAATGTGGAACCCACAATCCCTCCTCCCAAAAAACATGGTTTAAGTACCAATTTCTTAGTAGAAAATCTCTTGAATGCTTGTCCGACAAGTCAGTTAGCCGTTGCCAGGCCATCGACTGGGTTTTCAGACTCACAGGAACAAATAGTCCATGAGCAGATACAGTCCGACTCCGACACGGAACCCGAACTCAGTGATTCCTTGGCCAGTGATAGCAATTTTGAGTTGTGGTCAAAAGACACGGGAAAGGTGCCGGGAAAGACAGTGATGGCGAACAAGACGATGCCATTGTTTAAGTGTTTCAGAAAAAATCTCGATATAGCTTCGTTCCCTGGCGTTGTTACACGCTTAAGTGAGATGAAGGAGTTCTTTCAATCAGACCTCAATTCAAAGCGCAGACAATTGAAAATATCCGATATGACGTGGTCGAAAACTTTGGAATGATTATTGATCTTCTTAGCTTAGCGTCCTGAACATCAATTTTAAATCATAACTTTTTGGCTTGTCAGAAAGAGTAATTTACACTCAATTAACATTAACTCAGTTGACATTGTCTTGCCCATTTCGAGGCGGTTGTGATCAGGACACCTAATTAAGGAAATAGGGCATTAAACTCAGTTGGCGTTTAATTACAACTCTGCGGATTCTCCTCGCAATGTATGCAGAAAACAAATCAGCTCTCCAAAATTTTCTTTGTTTTATTTGCGATTCAGAGGCATTTCTTAATTGGTACTTTCTGACGGGTTCCTGAGGACGTATTTTGCAATAGGCAATTTAAAGAGGGAACCCAGTCAGAATACTAATTCTGACACATTTAAGTTTTTTTTCAGAAAGCAATTACTGCCACTGCGCAGAAAAATATCAAGCTTCAGTTTGTCAGGTGAATCTGCAAAGTTTAGACCCACAATGGGTAAGAAACGCAAGAATTTCCAAAGGGATCTTCAACGTTTGCAAACATTTCTACAAACAAAGTGTTTGATTTGAAAGTGAAGAATGATCCTCGCAGTGAATTTTCCAATTTAAGCAACTGGAAAGAAGAAGCCTGAAAAAAATCAGGGCTTCAACGGGATTCGAACCCGTGACCTCCGCGATACCGGTGCGATGCTCTACCAACTGAGCTATGAAGCCACACATTGGGAGCGAGGCCAATTTGTTGAGTTCATATCTTCCCGTAAGGAGTGAAATGATGTAAGTATATATGAAATAATTCATATATTTGAACTGCGGTCATAGATGAAAGTGAAGAATGATCCTCGCAGTGAATTTTCCAATTTAAGCAACTGGAAAGAAGAAGCCTGAAAAAAATCAGGGCTTCAACGGGATTCGAACCCGTGACCTCCGCGATACCGGTGCGATGCTCTACCAACTGAGCTATGAAGCCACACATTGGGAGCGAGGCCAATTTGTTGAGTTCATATCTTCCCGTAAGGAGTGAAATGATGTAAGTATATATGAAATAATTCATATATTTGAACTGCGGTCATAGATGAAAGTGAAGAATGATCCTCGCAGTGAATTTTCCAATTTAAGCAACTGGAAAGAAGAAGCCTGAAAAAAAAATCAGGGCTTCAACGGGATTCGAACCCGTGACCTCCGCGATACCGGTGCGATGCTCTACCAACTGAGCTATGAAGCCACACATTGGGAGCGAGGCCAATTTGTTGAGTTCATATCTTCCCGTAAGGAGTGAAATGATGTAAGTATATATGAAATAATTCATATATTTGAACTGCGGTCATAGATGAAAGTGAAGAATGATCCTCGCAGTGAATTTTCCAATTTAAGCAACTGGAAAGAAGAAGCCTGAAAACAATCAGGGCTTCAACGGGATTCGAACCCGTGACCTCCGCGATACCGGTGCGATGCTCTACCAACTGAGCTATGAAGCCACACATTGGGAGCGAGGCCAATTTGTTGAGTTCATATCTTCCCGTAAGGAGTGAAATGATGTAAGTATATATGAAATAATTCATATATTTGAACTGCGGTCATAGATGAAAGTGAAGAATGATCCTCGCAGTGAATTTTCCAATTTAAGCAACTGGAAAGAAGAAGCCTGAAAAAAATCAGGGCTTCAACGGGATTCGAACCCGTGACCTCCGCGATACCGGTGCGATGCTCTACCAACTGAGCTATGAAGCCACACATTGGGAGCGACGCCAATTTGTTGAGTTCATATCTTCCCGTAAGGAGTGAAATGATGTAAGTATATATGAAATAATTCATATATTTGAACTGCGGTCATAGATGAAAGTGAAGAATGATCCTCGCAGTGAATTTTCCAATTTACTTACAATGATGTAAGTATGCACAAGAGCTGTTTGCTGAAATGTTTTCAGCATGCGGGTACTAGTAAAAACAAGTGCCCCCATTGTAGACAGGAAATTTATTTTATTAATAAGGGCGAGGACGAACCTTCGTGCATTCCGGAGGGAGTTTTTTTATTTCGGTTAGAATTTGAGACTTTCGCCGCAAAGTCTCCTGCTCAAATAGCAGCTGAGCGGTGGGATTACCTGCCTAGTTTAATGCCTCCACCTGGCTGGTCAGAGTATTGAAGAAGGTGGAGGAGATAACAAACTATTATGAAGAGCATTAAATTGTTAACTCTTTTTTGTAGATTTTTTAGAATATTTTCCAATATACTATCAAGCAACTTAGTATCTTTATATAAGCTTAAATACCCAGTCCTTTTAAACATTTCGTAGTTTGCTATTAATAGATTTTCTGGCATATATAAGCATTATAGAGCTATTATAATCAAGCAAGTTGCGAGTTTGAAATGTGCCACTAGCTGATGACAGAGATACTGGAACGATTTCTGTATGATCTCGATGAACTTAAACGAAGCAATTTAATTCTTTTCGCGAACAGAGTTAACGGCGCAAAGTCTTTATTTTGTCCACTAAGCATCTAATTGATTGTTCGAATATAGTTCTCTCCGTATATTTTGAAACCAATTGCGGAAACTCAGGCGAAAAAAGTGTTTTTCAAGGTCATACCGAAATCGCTCCGTAAATTATTTTTGTTATCATCATAATTATAGAAGTTTGCCCTTTGACCCACGGAATGAGCAACATCTTGTTTTCTCATCACCATCTGGAGATCAATCTTTCATTTTTACGTCGGCTGAAGATTGTCTTTTTAAAAGGATCAGTTATTAAAGGCGCCTCCGGAAGTTCAAGAAAAGTTGAGAGCTGCAAGGCCATATTTGACGTGCTACAAGGTGCTGTCACTAATTTACAAGCAAGAAGTTGCGATTTTGGAGGCTTACCAGGATTCATGCGAAGAAAGAAGAGAAAAATTAGATAGAAAACTGTATGGACCTTTATTACCTAATGCTAGTGTTAACGATAGTAACTACACATGGGGGCCAGAGCAACAGTCTGACTATTTAAGGGCGGATAATGTGGAACCCACAATCCCTCCTCCCAAAAAACATGGTTTAAGTACCAATTTCTTAGTAGAAAATCTCTTGAATGCTTGTCCGACAAGTCAGTTAGCCGTTGCCAGGCCATCGACTGGGTTTTCAGACTCACAGGAACAAATAGTCCATGAGCAGATACAGTCCGACTCCGACACGGAACCCGAACTCAGTGATTCCTTGGCCAGTGATAGCAATTTTGAGTTGTGGTCAAAAGACACGGGAAAGGTGCCGGGAAAGACAGTGATGGCGAACAAGACGATGCCATTGTTTAAGTGTTTCAGAAAAAAATCTCGATATAGCTTCGTTCCCTGGCGTTGTTACACGCTTAAGTGAGATGAAGGAGTTCTTTCAATCAGACCTCAATTCAAAGCGCAGACAATTGAAAATATCCAATATGACGTGGTCGAAAATTTGGAATGATTATTGATCTTCTTAGCTTAGCGTCTTGAACATCAATTTTAAATCATACCTTTTTGGCTTGTCAGAAAGAGTAATTTACACTCAATTAACATTAACTCAGTTGACATTGTCTTGCCCATTTCGAGGCGGTTGTGATCAGGACACCTAATTAAGGAAATAGGGCATTAAACTCAGTTGGCGTTTAATTACAAAACTCTGCGGATTCTCCTCGCAATGTATGCAGAAAACAAATCAGCTCTCCAAAATTTTCTTTGTTTTATTTGCGTTTTAGAGGCATTTCTTAATTGGTACATTCTGACGAGTTCCTGAGGACGTATTTTGCAATAGGCAATTTAAAGAGGGAACCCAGTCAGAATACTAATTCTGACACACTTAAGTTTCTTTTCAGAAAGCAATTACTGCCACTGCGCAGAAAAATATCAAGCTTCAGTTTGTCAGGTGAATCTGCAAAGTTTAGACCCACAATGGGTAAGAAACGCAAGAATTTCCAAAGGGATCTTCAACGTTTGCAAACATTTCTACAAACAAAGTGTTTGATTTGTTATACCCCAGAACAAGTCTCTTCTCGGAGACTTCCTTGTTGCAAGATATTTATGCACAAGAGCTGTTTGCTGAAATGTTTTCAGCATGCGGGTACTAGTAAAAACATGTGCCCCCATTGTAGACAGGAAATTTATCCCATTGATAAGGGCGAGGACGAACCTTCGTGCATTCCGGAGGGAGTTTTTTTATTTCGTTTAGAATTTGAGACTTTCGCCGCAAAGTCTCCTGCTCAAATAGCAGCTGAGCGGTGGGATTACCTGCCTAGTTTAATGCCTCCACCTGGCTGGTCAGAGTATTGAAGAAGGTGGAGGAGATAATAAACTATTATGAAGAGCATTAAATTGTTAACTCTTTTTTGTAGATTTTTTAGAATATTTTCCAATACACTATCAAGCAACTTAGTATCTTTATATAAGCTTAAATACCCAGTCCTTTTAAACATTTCGTAGCTTGCTATTAATAGATTTTCTGGCATATATAACCATTATAGAGCTATTATAATCAAGCAAGTTGCGAGTTTGAAATGTGCCAATAGCTGACGACAGAGATACTGGAACGATTTCTGTATGATCTCGATGAACTTAAACGAAGCAATTTGATTCTTTTCGCGAACAGAGTTAACGGCGCAAAGTCTTTATTTTGTCGACTAAGCATCTAATTGATTGTTCGAATATAGTTCTCTCCGTATATTTTGAAACCAATTGCGGAAACTCAGGCGAAAAAAGTGTTTTTCAAGGTCATACCGAAATCGCTCCGTAAATTGTTTTTGTTATCATCATAATTATAGAAGTTTGCCCTTTGACCCACGGAATGAGCAACATCTTGTTTTCTCATCACCATCTGGAGATCAATCTTTCATTTTTACGTCGGCTGAAGATTGTCTTTTTAAAAGGGTCCGTTATTAAAGGCGCCTCCGGAAGTTCAAGAAAAGTTGAGAGCTGCAAGGCCATATTTGACGTGCTACAAGGTGCTGTCACTAATTTACAAGCAAGAAGTTGCGATTTTGGAGGCTTACCAGGATTCATGCGAAGAAAGAAGAGAAAACTTAGATAGAAAACTGTATGGACCTTTATTACCTAATGCTAGTGTTAACGATAGTAACTACACATGGGGGCCAGAGCAACAGTCTGACTATTTAAGGGCGGATAATGTGGAACCCACAATCCCTCCTCCCAAAAAACATGGTTTAAGTACCAATTTCTTAGTAGAAAATCTCTTGAATGCTTGTCCGACAAGTCAGTTAGCCGTTGCCAGGCCATCCACTGGGTTTTCAGACTCACAGGAACAAATAGTCCATGAGCAGATACAGTCCGACTCCGACACGGAACCCGAACTCAGTGATTCCTTGGCCAGTGATAGCAATTTTGAGTTGTGGTCAAAAGACACGGGAAAGGTGCCGGGAAAGACAGTGATGGCGAACAAGACGATGCCATTGTTTAAGTGTTTCAGAAAAAATCTCGATATAGCTTCGTTCCCTGGCGTTGTTACACGCTTAAGTGAGATGAAGGAGTTCTTTCAATCAGACCTCAATTCAAAGCGCAGACAATTGAAAATATCCGATATGACGTGGTCGAAAACTTTGGAATGATTATTGATCTTCTTAGCTTAGCGTCCTGAACATCAATTTTAAATCATACCTTTTTGGCTTGTCAGAAAGAGTAATTTACACTCAATTAACATTAACTCAGTTGACATTGTCTTGCCCATTTCGAGGCGGTTGTGATCAGGACACCTAATTAAGGAAATAGGGCATTAAACTCAGTTGGCGTTTAATTACAACTCTGCGGATTCTCCTCGCAATGTATGCAGAAAACAAATCAGCTCTCCAAAATTTTCTTTGTTTTATTTGCGATTCAGAGGCATTTCTTAATTGGTACTTTCTGACGGGTTCCTGAGGACGTATTTTGCAATAGGCAATTTAAAGAGGGAACCCAGTCAGAATACAGTCAACTCTCGTTATAACGGACACCCTCGGGACCGGCGTTTAGTGTCCGTAATAGCGAGAGTCCGTAATAGCGGGGTACGGAAATAAAAGTGCCATTAAAGGGTGCTGAGTTAATATACACTATACCAGTGGGGTAATTTTATATCTTTAATGTGTTAAATGTGCCAAGTATACGATAAACACCACATTTAACGATACGGTCCTTCAATTGCCGTTCCGAATAAAAACGTAACAACGTGAACTGAAACTGAAATATTAATTTAAAAAAATTATCAAACTCGGTCTATTTGAAACAGTAACTGTCCCCTGCAGTTCACTGTGCAGACTGTCATCAACTGAAAAGAAACCTGGCCAAACGTCAGGCTGTTTAAGTCAGATATCACATGCTTTTATTTCTTCTTAAAATAGTCATCCAGCGTGCTTTGATGCTTTCTTCGTTTGACAGCAGTTTCACTGACTTTATCACCAAGACTACTAAAATCACTTGCCAGTGAGACTTGCCCATGCTGTACAAGGAAACGCTGTATTTCTTGAACACTGGCAACAACTTCTGCAAAGCTTTTTAGAGTGGAAGTCTGTGGGCAAGCCGCGGATGAACTTTCACTCTCTTCGTTTTCACTCCCACTTTCGCCATCATCTTCAATCACAATTTCTTGACTCTGGTTACTGATTGAGTCCAGAAGCTGCTGTTCGTTGCAAATGCTATAACAGACTGGTAATTCGTCTTCTGATCGGATCAATGTCTCAGTGTTAATACCACAGCTAGGTGCAGCCTGTTCAATCAGATCCTGAAGTTCTGTGTCCAGGTCATTAAAAGGGTCGCCTTCATCGTCTACTTCTGCAACGTCAGCTGATATTCCACCAGCAGCAAAGCACTTGCTTATTGTTGAAGCCTCGACTTTGGACCATGCAGTTGCCATCCAGTTCATGGCTTGCAGAACATCGAGGGTTTTAGCGATGTCACTTGCGCTGTTTTCCTCCGAAGCCAGGGTGATAACATGCCTTAACAGTAACTTCTTGTAGTGTACCTTAAAGTTCTGGATTACACCTAAGTCTAGGGGTTGAAGTTTTGACGTGCAATTTACAGGAAAAAACACAAGTTTGACATTGGAGTAACGGCCTTTAAGGTCATACGGGTGGCAACCAGCAGAGTCCAGAAAAAGCAATATTGACCTGTTTTTGCTTTTGAAGAAGCTGTTCAATTGACTTAGAATCTTGTGGAGGAGATCTGACGTCATCCATGCCTTGGCTTGATTGAAATATTCGCAAGGCAGATCATTTCTATTGACATTTTTTTGGGCACCTTGGATTTGCGTACTTTCCAATGACAATGGGCTTTCTCCTTTCCCCTGTTGCAGAAACCAGCAAGGCGGCAGTTAAGCGTTCCTTTGATTTCTTGCCACCCTTGCATTTTTTGGCTTTCTCTGAAAGGCTCTTGTCGGGTAAGGCGCGAAACAGGAAGCCGGTTTCATCCAGGTTCCAAATGTCTGTCGGGTCATAACCAGAAATAATGGATCCCAGACGCTCTTTCCACGAAGCTACTGTATCTTCTGAGACGTCCGCTGATTCTCCACAAACTTTGTGCTGGGAAAGATTATGTCGCTCTTTAAACCTTGTGAGCCAACCACTTGATGCCTTGAAATCAGAGTAACCAAGATGCTCTGCTGCCTTTTGGGCAAACTCTTGGATCATGGGGCCGTCAACTGGTACATGCTGGTCGTTTTTCTTCTTAAACCATTCCCAAACAGAATCGTTTAGGTCCGAGTACTGGGAAGTACGATTTCGCTTTCTTGCTATAGGCAGCCCTCTTTCATACTCTTCTCTTATTTTTTCTTTATTCTTAAGAATGTTGCTTACTTGGGTTTTTCCACACGCATACTTTTCAGCAAGTTGACGTACGGAGCTATTTCCTCCCTCGTGTTCTTCTACTATTTTGAAACGCTGATCCAAAGACAGCTCATTCCTCGGTTTTTTTGATTTCTTACTGGAATTCCGCTCTGACATGACAAAAGGTACATGAAAATCCTGAAAACTCGTTCAACTGCAGTCAACTCGATGAAATGACCAAAGCACATGGCACATGGCTTGTGAAATAGTTTTCTGAAACCGGAAATTACGTTTCGCAATGCGAACACACGCTGTTAACGCAGTGAAAGTACATTTTGTAACACGCATTCATCATTTTTTTTTTTTTTCTTTTTTTGCAGGGAAAGTTAATTCTTTATTGAAACAAATTTATATTAATACAGTAAATTATTAAATTACCTACATGATTATAATGTTACAGCTAATATAACTAGTGTTACTAATACTAATAATATAATACAACAAATTAACACTGATATTATTATTATTACAAAATTCAAACAGACTAAAAATGTTTACAAAGTATAATATAAATAATATAGTAATTACATACAGAAAGTGGATGCATATTAAAACCTTTGAAATAGTTAAGCATTTACAAGAGGCGACACTATCCATTTAGCTTCAAAAAGATCCTTTGTTTTTTTTGCTCTGCAGACTAATATATTTTTCCGTTTCATATTTTACAGCAATTTTCTTTTTAAATCCGTGTATATTCGGAAGAATTTGACTTCTTCTACAATCCCACAAGTACAATTTCCCAATCATAATTAGATAGTTTAGAAGCTTAACAGAAGGGGAGTTTTGTTGAATTATTCCAACTAAAATATCTTGTAACGAAAGTCTAATGTTTTCCTTTAAAAGTTGGTGCCAGAATACTTCGAAGTCACGCCAAAAATCTATCGAGAAAGGACAGAGATATAGGAAGTGATATAGCGTTTCTGGTTCAGATGAACAAAATGAACACGAGTCATTCAATTTAAAGCCAATTTTGTAAAGTTTAGCATTAGTATAGAGAATGGAGTTAAGAATTTTGTATTGAAATGCCTTAACATATGTTTCTAGAGCTACACTATGCGGGATCATAAAAATTTGTTTAACTTCCTCGAGTGTGAAATGAAATTCATTTTGCAGCTTGTTTACAATAGTTGGAAAGAGAGCCTTTCTGCTTACAAGTAAAGTATAATAGTCTTTAGATTTCTTCTTAGTAACATCAAATATATTATTGTCAATTTTTAGAGAAAATTCATCTGTTGTTAATTTATGAGTACAATTTTTTAAAATGGAAGGAATGGAGTGCCGAAGACCTGCCCAAACTAAAAAATTAGTTTTAGAAATCCTGTTAGAAACTAAGGAAAAGGAATCTTTGTTATTTAAGTCAAAGAATAGATCACTGATATGAACTACACCAGCTTCGAAATAGCTTTTATAATAAACTGTTTTATTGTTAATGAGTATTTGTTTGTTATTCCAAAGAATATAACGCCAGTCTTTTTCTGAAGAGAACGTATCTCTAAATTCTGACCACCACTGCAGTAATTCTAGATAGAACACAGAAATATTCAGTGGAAGGATATTAACATCATAATTGCAATGAAACAAGAAAAGGCCGCCAAAGCGTTCTAGATGATGTGTCAAATACCTTTTCCAGGTGCCATCATTCGAGCTAGCTATTCTTTTTAGCCATGCCAACCGAAGCGATATTATCATGCTATCAAAATCAATCATCTTTAATCCTCCGTTGGAGTATTCATTTATCGCCGATTTGCGTGTGACTTTATCAGGGCCATTCCATAAGAATTGAAATAATAACTGGTTTAACTGACTTACAAATTCTTTTGGGGTAGGTAATAAAGATGACACATAAACAAATTTCGGAATTAATAGAGATTTGATAAGTGTAATTTTGCCATAAATAGAAAGTCCTCTGGAGGACCAAATTCTAGTCAGGTTTTTAATACTGTCTAATCTTTCTATGAAATTCTTTTCAAGAAGCAATTTTTGATCATATGTGTAATAAATTCCTAAAGCTTTTATAGGTTCGTTAGGCCATTTAATTCCAAAAGGCTGAGCTTTACAGTTCCTTGAAGAACCTATCCACATAGCTTCCGTTTTGGAACAATTAATCTTTAAGCCAGAGACAATCTTGAAATCATCTAACAACTTAAAAAGAGCAGTAGCAGAGCTTGTGTCGGCAAGTATTGCTGTCGTATCGTCTGCGTATTGAAGAATTTTTGTCTCCTCATTCCCAATAAAGATACCTTTGATATCTCTATTTTGTCGAATCGCAATTGCTAATGTTTCTATAGTAACTACAAAGAGGTAAGGAGAGAGCGGGTCCCCCTGCCGTACCCCACGTTCAAGATTAAAGTATTCAGATGAAAGTCCGTTGTTTATCACACAGCTTTGTATTTTTCTGTAGAACGTTTGGACCCAATGGATAAAATTAGGGCCAAAATTAAAGGACTTCAAACAATAGAGAAGAAATTCCCATTCTACGCTATCAAATGCCTTTTCAAAATCAATAAATATCATTAGTCCCGGAATACTTTCTTTTGCAGTGAAATCCATAATATCGAAAACTGATCTAATTGTTTCGCCGATATATCGGTCTTTCACGTATCCAGTTTGGTTATGGTATATAATGTTTGGAAGAACATTCTTGATTCTAGTGGCGATCACTTTAGACATAATTTTTGTGTCAACGTTTACGAGAGAAATTGGACGCCAGTTCTCAATATATGAACGATCTTTTCCTTTTTTTTCTATTAGAGTAATTACCGCTTGTTTTTGAGAACAAGACATTTCACCTTTTTCAAAGTTTTCGCTCACGCATTTAAGAAAAGGATCGCTTATTAGAGGCCAGAACACTTTGTAAAATTCTATAGGAATTCCATCATTCCCAGGAGTTTTGTTGGTTTGAAAGCTTTCGAGGATATTGTAACATTCCTCAGCTGAAATTTTGTCTTCGCAGGTCAACTTTTGTTCTTCGGTTAATTGAGGTATATTCAAATTCTCTAGAAACTTTACAATGTTCTGACGGTTTTCCGCAACACTATTTGAACTTTTGTATAACTCTCGATAAAAACGTTTTTGTTCTTGTAGAATGTCATAGGGATCCGTCTTTACGACGCCGCTTATTACTAGTTTCCTTATATGCTTTTTTACATGATTTCTCTTTTCTAAGTTAAGGAAATATTTGGTACTTTTCTCGCCGTGTTCATGCCATCGTGCTCGGGCACGGATTATTATTCCAATGACTTTTTCATCATAAAATGATTCGAGCTTATCCTTAGCCGCATTTAAATTGTCGCCATTCGAATCATTGGGGTTCGTTTCGAAAACCTGTTTCGCTTCAGTATATTCTTTTTCAAGTTTGGATCCTCTTTCGTTTCTCTCCTTTGCCTTCTTTTTGGAATATTTTATAGCATGAGCTCTTATGTTATACTTTATCCAGTCCCAAGTGTTACGGTGGTCGGAAAGTTCTTTTCGGCCTTCCGTGATCCAAATTGGTACCATTTTTGTAAGGTCATCAATGTATTCATCATCCTCCAATATGGAGGTGTTCATCTTCCAGAACCCAGGACCCTTAGCCTCTTTGTCCACATTCCCAAATTCTAAATAGATAGCAGAATGGTCAGTTCTGATGGCGGGGATTATATTTGTGGCTTTGACCCAGTCATGTAAATTGTTAGAAATCAACCAATAGTCAAGGCGACAAAATATCAGCGGAGATTGTTGACTCCAGGTAAAACTTTTAGTTTGCGCGTTTTTAACTCTCCATATATCTACAAGATCTAATTGACTTTGGACATCGTTGATGCAATTTATCACAGATTTCCTAGGCGTCATTATGCCACCTTTTTTGTCCAGTGTAGGATTCAGAGGATTCATCATAACTCGCAAGACTTGCAATTCGTGAACAGCACATTATTAATACATCATGGCAGAACAACGTACTAATGAGGAATGCAAGCGATATTTTTCTTGGATGAGAGGTCATCACGCCTACAAAGATGTATTTGAGCCTGAAATTAACAAGCAATTGACACTTCAGCGAGAACCAGAAAATGCAAAAGATAGATTTGCTGTGGCCGTAACAGAAGAAAATGGACGCATTGTAGGACACATTCCTCTGGGGCTGTCGAAAATTGTGTCGTGCTTTCTGAAAAGGGACAACCACAGAGGGTTGTCTATAATCTGCGGGAAGAGGATTAACAGAGGTGGCGGTCTAGGGCTTGAGATTCCAGTCATTTATGAATTGTATGGTGACCAAGCATATCTTGAAAGACTGGACGTGTTGATCAACAGCAGCGAGAGTGCCAGAAAGTCATTGAGAAAGGAGGACGAGGGCTTAGCGACTGAAGAGCCTAAAAGGAAAAGGCGCAAGCTGAAGTAAAGAAACCAAAAAGTCTACATGACAAAAGTCTGACCGGCCGAACGAACTTTCCAGACTATTTTGAAGTGTGCGTTGACAAATGAAGAAGAACAGACTGCCATTTTACGTAATGATGTTACATGAGAACTTTTTAGTGTCCGCTTCATCGAGAGTGAAAACAATAAAATTGTTATGTTGGTACCACAAAAGTGTCCGTAATTCCGTAATAGCGAGAGTCCGTAATAGCGGGAGTTGTTTTCAGTCAAACCTCTATAGCTTTCGCCGGGGATCTGAAATTTGTCCATAATAGCGAGCGTCCGTAATAGCGGGGTGTCCGCAAGGCGAGAGTTGACTGTACTAATTCTGACACATTTAAGTTTTTTTTCAGAAAGCAATTACTGCCACTGCGCAGAAAAATATCAAGCTTCAGTTTGTCAGGTGAATCTGCAAAGTTTAGACCCACAATGGGTAAGAAACGCAAGAATTTCCAAAGGGATCTTCAACGTTTGCAAACATTTCTGCAAACAAAGTGTTTGATTTGTTATACCCCAGAACAAGTCTCTTCTCGGAGACTTCCTTGTTGCAAGATATTTATGCACAAGAGCTGTTTGCTGAAATGTTTTCAGCATGCGGGTACTAGTAAAAACAAGTGCCCCCATTGTAGACAGGAAATTTATCCCATTAATAAGGGCGAGGACGAACCTTCGTGCATTCCGGAGGGAGTTTTTTTATTTCGGTTAGAATTTGAGACTTTCGCCGCAAAGTCTCCTGCTCAAATAGCAGCTGAGCGGTGGGATTACCTGCCTAGTTTAATGCCTCCACCTGGCTGGTCAGAGTATTGAAGAAGGTGGAGGAGATAACAAACTATTATGAAGAGCATTAAATTGTTAACTCTTTTTTGTAGATTTTTTAGAATATTTTCCAATATACTATCAAGCAACTTAGTATCTTTATATAAGCTTAAATACCCAGTCCTTTTAAACATTTCGTAGTTTGCTATTAATAGATTTTCTGGCATATATAACCATTATAGAGCTATTATAATCAAGCAAGTTGTGAGTTTGAAATGTGCCACTAGCTGATGACAGAAATACTGGAACGATTTCTGTATGATCTCGATGAACTTAAACGAAGCAATTTGATTCTTTTCGCGAACAGAGTTAACGGCGCAAAGTCTTTATTTTGTCGACTAAGCATCTAATTGATTGTTCGAATATAGTTCTCTCCGTAAAAAGTGTTTTTCAAGGTCATACCGAAATCGCTCCGTAAATTGTTTTTGTTATCATCATAATTATAGAAGTTTGCCCTTTGACCCACGGAATGAGCAACATCTTGTTTTCTCATCACCATCTGGAGATCAATCTTTCATTTTTACGTCGGCTGAAGATTGTCTTTTTAAAAGGATCAGTTATTAAAGGCGCCTCCGGAAGTTCAAGAAAAGTTGAGAGCTGCAAGGCCATATTTGACGTGCTACAAGGTGCTGTCACTAATTTACAAGCAAGAAGTTGCGATTTTGGAGGCTTACCAGGATTCATGCGAAGAAAGAAGAGAAAACTTAGATAGAAAACTGTATGGACCTTTATTACCTAATGCTAGTGTTAACGATAGTAACTACACATGGGGGCCAGAGCAACAGTCTGACTATTTAAGGGCGGATAATGTGGAACCCACAATCCCTCCTCCCAAAAAACATGGTTTAAGTACCAATTTCTTAGTAGAAAATCTCTTGAATGCTTGTCCGACAAGTCAGTTAGCCGTTGCCAGGCCATCGACTGGGTTTTCAGACTCACAGGAACAAATAGTCCATGAGCAGATACAGTCCGACTCCGACACGGAACCCGAACTCAGTGATTCCTTGGCCAGTGATAGCAATTTTGAGTTGTGGTCAAAAGACACGGGAAAGGTGCCGGGAAAGACAGTGATGGCGAACAAGACGATGCCATTGTTTAAGTGTTTCAGAAAAAAATCTCGATATAGCTTCGTTCCCTGGCGTTGTTACACGCTTAAGTGAGATGAAGGAGTTCTTTCAATCAGACCTCAATTCAAAGCGCAGACAATTGAAAATATCCGATATGACGTGGTCGAAAATTTGGAATGATTAGTGATCTTCTTAGCTTATTGTTCGCACATGTTTAAGCGAGACATTAGACTGGAACTCGTGGAAGACATGGTTATCATAGAATCTTTCGTCAAGCAGCTGAAGAAAAATTGTCCGGTTAAGAACAACATGGCTGCCAATTATTTAATGTGCTTCATAAGAGTTGCAAAATTCCTGCATGCCAACGAGAGTCGCAGAAATTATGATGCAGTGGAGAGTATTTCTGACCTTCGCGCCCTTCAGAACCAACTTATGCGAGAACATGCTGTTTTGGAATCTACCAAAGAACCCGAGAAGAGACAGGTTTTTTGGCCTCGGGTCCAAGAATTAATGCATTCGCTTCATCAGCAATTTGAGGACGAAATTGATGATCTTCAGCAGAAAGCACACCTGCACATAAATTTCACGCTGTTACTTTTTGCCATAAACCCAGGTCGTGCTAAAGAGTTCCGAACCCGGCGCATCAATGTTGATGTCCCAGAGAACGAAGTTGACAACTTCGTTAGGAAGTTACCGAACGGAGAGAATTTTATAGTCTTTGCAAGACACGGCCCCACCCGTCTTGTCGAGAAAGGTTACAAAACAGTCAAAAGATACGGACCAAACGTCATTGAGATCAGTGAATTTCATTTCATGGATTTCCATCTTAAGCATTACGTCGAACGGTCGCGACTAAAGCTCATACCCTGGGGCTGTGTCCACGACTTTTTCTTTGTGAACAAACGGGGTTCACCATTTAAGTCACCGGGCTCTTTCTCCACTTACTTGGCGAAAATCTTTCGGGAGAATCTTGGCTTTCATTGTACAATGAACGAAATGCGACACGCCTTGGTGGAAAACTTTAGGCCTAGCAAAGAGAGTTCCGATGTACAGCTGGCAGAAAGCTTACCTCGTGTCTGCAAGCACAGTTTACGCACTCAGATACAGGTATACGACCGGAGAAGCCAGCACGAAAGAACAAAGCGCGCTTCGGACTACCTCAACCAGTCAACAGTCAGTGCCATAGTGGATGAGACAGCAGGCAGGCACATCTTACCACGCTGACATAGAAGACCAGGAAGAACAAAATTCCTCAGGGGAAGGGGAGATTGAGCGACCAACTCCGGGAGAAAACTGCGCTCTAATTCCTGCAGATGCGCGAGCTACATCGCCTGAGATTTTCTTGGCTAAGGTTTTAAAGTACGGTTCTGATGGTCAGACGGTTTGCCGGGTTGGCTACAACAAATAGAAGGAACACCAAACCACTACAAGTTTCAGGTCGGCCATTCCGTATGGGAAGAAAAAAGGTTTGAGTCTCATCTACCCACTGGATGTCCCTTATGATCAGTCTTGCCTAAGAAGTCATTCTGCAATATGGCAGAAACCAGTCTCAATACAGACAGGTTTTTAGAAACCACGTCCATCGATCCTCTCAATGAGGACTCACCTATGGAAACAGAAGATTTGAGCATACAGGAGGAAAGAGACCTCTTGTGCAGAAGCACCGGTGAAGACGAAGAGCCAGAAGACGAGATTCCATGCACTCAGGCTAACCAGGAACGTCCGAAGACCTACCAGCAACTGATTGAGACCCGAAAGCCCAAGCAATCTGTTGATGTGCGTCCAGCAATATCGAGCAAAAGGCAACCAAAGGGGCAGGAAACGTCCCCGAGACGAGTACGAAAAGTCCGCCAAAATGGCCGCCAGCTCCAACGAAAAGGCCGCCAAAACAGCCGCCAGCTCCAATGTAAAGAAAGCCCGCGAAGATGACGAGCAGAGCTCCTCCATCCAAGAAAAGATAAACAGTTCTAACCAGAGCATCGCTAAGCTGCAAAGTCATCTTGACAAGGGCGCATGCCCAAAGACTTGAGATACAACGTAGGGCAAATATTACGCCCAATGAGGACTTTAAGAAAGAGATAGGCTCGATTAGAAAAAAATCAGAACAGGCTCTAGTAGGAGCCCTGGTGAAATATCACCACAGACGTACAGAGCGCTTAACAATCAAACTTTGTAAGCTCGAACAGTATAAATCTCGCACAAGTGCTGTCACTAAGCCACTAAGCAAACGTCTCACCAGAATACGCAGCCACCGGCTAGAAAAAAACCTATAAACAAAGGTGACAATGTAAACGAGCTAGCCGAAGAGATAAAAACCAAGATTAGCGAAGTTGATGTACTTTCAGAACAAATGAGATCACAAGTAAATGAAAATAAACAAAGTGAATCTTACCCTTGTGCTTTATCAGACTCCTTAGAAGTAAGGGGAAAAGGGAAAGAAAACGGCAGAGATAACAAAGCGGCAAAAAAAAAACGTAAAAGAAAAGAGCAGAGAAAAATCAAAGACAAAAAACGCTTTTGTAACACCATAGAATCACGCAACAAGTATATAAAAATCTGTCAAATGAACAACTGACAGATGAGCAAATTACTCTACTAGCGCGTGGCCTTAAGTTCATCCCTACACCCGTGACAAAAGAAAATCTTATCAGGCGCCAACTTCTCGCGGATTTCAATGAATTTGCGAGAGGAATGCGACTACAATATATTTTTCACGGACTTTCCACGTTAAGTCGGACTGGGAACCACCAGTCCAGTCATTAGTAGCTCTAGAAACCTTTCTAGAAGAGGTCAAATTTGAGCTCGCAAGAATTGAATTGGTAAAGCCAAAAGATAATATATCTACGAGAGAGCGCAAAGCTCTCAAAGAACTATCACGTAACAAAAGCATTATTCTCAAGAAATCAGATAAGGGTAGCACAACCGTATTGATGAGCAGACAGGACAAACTTAAGGAAGGTCAAGTTTTACTTGATGATTTACACAACTACTGACCTGTAGATAATCTAATGGTTGAAACCACAGCCAAGAAAGCTCAACAGCTAATAAAATCCCTGCTCTCAGAAGGCCACATTGACAAAATGACGGCTAAATGGCTCTCTCTTACGCCTGATCCTCCGCGAATACCAGTGTTTTACACACTTACAAAAATTCACAAACCGACAGTAGACCTATTGTCTCAGGGTGTTCCAGCCCTACTGAGAAGATCTCAGCATTTGTTGACCACCTTATTCAGCCAATAGCACAACAACAAGGTTTGTATCTCAAAGATACAACAGACTTTATTAACTTTATCGAAAGGATTAAACTGCCTAGCAGTACCATACTTGTTTCAATGGATGTCACAAGCCTACACACGAACATACCACAACGAGAGGGTATTACCACTGTATGCAATGCATACGAAGAATTTCACCAAGGAAACCCTCCAGTCCCTACTGGGTTTTTAAGAGAATGCTCGGTCTGATCCTACAAGAAAACTCGTTTCAAATTAACAGGAAAGATTATCTTCAAACCCATGGGACAGCCATGAGCATGAAAATGGCCGTAGCTAACATGTTCATGGCCAAAATAATACTACTCAGACAAATACTCAGACAAAGCAGCATCAAACCAATCTTTTGAAAAAGATTTATCAATGACCTCATTTCAGCATGGGACACGAGCAAAAGCGAAATAGAGGAATTTCTTCTAAAAGCAAACAACTTCCATCCTACAATCAAATTCACGGCTGAAATCTCGGAACAGAAACTACATTCTTGGACACGAAAGTATACAAAGGTGTCAGATTCAACAAGGATTCTATCCTTGACATGCGAACACATTTCAAGTCTACAGAGACCTTCCAATTCACAAATTTCTATTCCTGACACCCACCAGGGGTTACAAAAGGCTTCTAAGAACAAATTCCTCAGAAATCACTTTTGAAGAGAACATTAAGAATATTTCAACACACCTCAAGAATGGAGATTACCCAAATACAACTGTAGAAAAACATCTCTCAGAGGTCAACCTCTCTGACAGAAAGAAAGCACTAGAACAGAGAAACAAAAATGCACGTAAGAAAATACTACCCTTTGTAACGCTATACCACCCTGCGTTGCCTAACCTCAAGAAAATACTCCTGGGGAAATGGCACCTTACACAGAACCAACCATATCTGAGAAATATCTTCGAGGAGCCTCCCCTTATTTCATATCGCAAAGGAAAATCCCTAAAAGACACTCCAGTAAGAGCTAAACTATAAAGGTTTAAAGAGCAATCTATTTGCGAACTGCAGGAGCCGTGTAGTAACTACACACGGGGGCCAGAGCAACAGTCTGACTTTTTAAGGGCGGATAATGTGGAACCCACAATCCCTCCTCCCAAAAAACATGGTTTAAGTACCAATTTCTTAGTAGAAAATCTCTTGAATGCTTGTCCGACAAGTCAGTTAGCCGTTGCCAGGCCATCGACTGGGTTTTCAGACTCACAGGAACAAATAGTCCATGAGCAGATACAGTCCGACTCCGACACGGACCCCGAACTCGGTGATTCCTCGGCCAGTGATAGCAATTTTGAGTCGTGGTCATCCGGGAAAGACAGTGATGGCGAACAAGACGATGCCATTGTTTAAGTGTTTCAGAAAAAAATCTCGATATAGCTTCGTTTCCTGGCGTTGCTACACGCTTAAGTTTTACCAGGGGCGAGGTTTCGCGTGTTATTTAACAAGACGTTTTTTCTTTTGCGTGTTTGTATGTTGATTATTGAAGATAGAACTTATATCCTTATAAATCGAGAGTGAGGTTTTACTGTGGGGGAGTTCTCGTCAGAATCTTAAGTAGCGAGTGAAGTGCGGAGTAGTCCTCTACCGTTTTGGATTACCCGCTTTCCCGACTGTAGTAAGTTTGGAACGCCTCATTCAAACAGATTACACGTTGTTTGTTTTGTTAGGTGTTATGTTGTTTTGTTTTGTGCCTGTTTCAGTCTCTCGAAGGACATTTGATAGGGTTTTGTCGGAAAATTTATTCCTCTTTAGGTGTTACCAGCAAAGCCACTCGTTTTAGCACGAATATGATATGAGTCGTGTTATTTAGGGTGTCATTCTTTTGGTAAAGTATTGTTTCCGCACGAAACTCCGAGTTCCGAGTTGTTATAATTTGCGTGCTCAAATTGGGCTGAGCTGGTACCCACTTTCCTGTGAAAGGTTGCTCTTGTCGAGTACAATTTTATGGTCGCAAGTGAGTGAACCGTATAAAAAGGGAAAGAAAAAAAAAACAGAAAAAAAAAGAAGAAAAACAAAAACACGCTGTTGGTGTTGAGTTTTCTCGGGTCAATGGACTCCTTAATGTATTTTTAAGTGCTCTTGCTAAGAGCTGTTTGACTTGTGTTTTAGAAATTGAAAGGAGAGTTGCAGGAGCTTCATCAAACAGTGGCAACCTTGACAAAGTCATCTGTTGACAGCGTGCGTCAAAGATTAGTGACCTACATGTCTCGTCCCCTATCTGATTTTAATAAGTACGAAGCTATGGAGATGTTTGAGTTGCTTCAGAACACGTCGCATGATAATAAACATCACATGGAGGGCTTTTACAAAGTAGCCTATCAAACGGCACGTGAAAGGATGGATCTCCCAAAAGATCAATTTCGAAGTCTGCTCCTTCGCCTGATTGGTGACAAAGATCATGAGAAGGTCCTTGACATTGTTTTGAAAGTAGAAAAGCATTACCGGCGGGACGGCCATGGTAAGCCTGGTGCGACGCCCTATGAACGCAACATGGAACACAGGCCGCAGTCCTCGGGAGTCCGATGTTTTTATTGCCATAGGTTCGGCCACTTTAGGGCCCACTGCTTACAAAGGAAGAAGGATATGCAGGGACAGGCTGGAAAACGACAAGAAAGTCACCCCCTTCAGAAATTATAATTCTGAATGACGAGGTGTGACGCGCGCTTTCTGACGGCCCGGTCTTTCGCTGAGAGCTGTATTACTTACTGTTGTCTATTGTAATAAACCTTTGGGAATTAAACCTCCTGTACTAAGAGTCCCTTTTCTTTAGGTTTTTTTTTATGGGGTGCCTAGTTAGTCAGAGTTTTGACAGCCTTGAAAAAGGGTATCTAAATCAAACCCCCCAGGACTTCTGGGTCAAAGCTGTCATCTCTCTGCTGACTTGTCAGGGTTTTTCCTACTCCTTGTAAACGTCTTGTTGTGTATGTTTTTTCCCCTTTTAGGAATTGTTACCATGGGCTTGGGAAATTGATGAGAAATTCAACATGGAAATCGCTCACGGGCAGTTCCAAAAGAATAGTGTCGTTTGGGTAGACTCCCAGCTAACGGTGGGCTTGAAGATAGAGTTAAGAAGGTAGAACGGGGCGAGGTTATTGGCAATGTTCGAGAACTAGTATTCCGAGACTCTAACTACTTCAGAGCAGGAGAGCTGCATTCTAATGCGACATACTGGGAAGAGATAGCACAAAGAAATCCTTTGTCTGGGCAGAACGAGACCCTGGGATGGATAAGGGATACAGTTTCTATCTTTTCGTACTTCAAGCATTTTAGTGGTCAATTTAAAGGGGAAAAGTTTGATTCGGATCGCCCCCCGCGGAAAGCGTTCAAAAACAACGCGTCATGTAAACCTGTTGTCAGTTTCATCCAGAAGACCTTGATGGACCGTCTAAGAACTGGGGCGATACCTTGGTTGGGTAGGGTTGGCGAGGTAGAACCGCCGTTCCTTGTTCTTCCCTTAACAGTCGAACCTACCAAGCCTTGCCTGTGTCACGACGCCCGTTTCTCAATCTCTGGATGGAGGATAAACAGTTTACCCTTGACACCTTGAACGATTTACCACGGTATGTGGCAAGAGATTCATACCAGACTGTGTTGGATGATAAGTCGGGGTATGACCACATCCTGCTCTCGGAGGATAGCCGCACCTTTTTTGGAATTCAGTGGGGAGGCTGGTACTTTACCTACAACATGTTACCTTTCGGGTGGAAAATATCGCCGTACGTTTACCATTCGACAGGTCTCATGGCCACCGCCTTTTTTCGGTCAATTGGAGTTCCTTGTCTTCTTTATATCGATGACAGACACAACGGACAACTTCAAGTTCCGTTAGATAAAGGAAAGTATAGCCTGTTAAAAACGAACGATGCGCATAACAACGCTGCTGCCAGTTCTGCGATCTACCTTGTGGCTTTCCATCTGGTACGCTTGGGCTATTTTCTTGGCCTGCTGAAATCTATTTTAACGCCCAGTAAAGTTGTACCTTACCTTGGGTTTTTGGCAGACTCTTCCAGAGAGGTCTTCCACTTGATCCCCGAAAAGAAGGTTAAATTTATTACCTTTGTTCGAGATATTCTAGGGAACTCTTATATTTCCGTCAAAACCTTACAACGCCTGGCTGGAAAATGCGTTTCGTTCTCCCGGGCAGTCCCAGCTGCAAGGCTGTTTACCAGAGAAATGAATGCTGCAATTTCTCAGGGCCTGGGCTCTCAAAAGGCAGTCTTGTTGCATGGTGCCCTTCGGGAGGAGATCTCCCACTGGCTGTTTCTAGAATCCTGGGATGACCCACTTCCTTGGCGTGACGAGCTGCATGTCCAGATTTCCGTGGCCACGGATGCCTCAGCCTCGGGTTGGGGAGCGACCATCATTTCACCCTTCCGACAAGAAATGTCTGATTATTGGTCTGGTGAGGAACTATCCTGGGATATTGCAACGAAGGAAGCCATGGCGATCCATAACTCTTTGTTGTCATGTCAGGATAAAGTGCGCAACGGGCGGGTAGACGCGCTAGGCGACAACCAGGCTGTAGTCCACGCGTGGAATAATCAAGGGGGGAGAAGCTCTTCATTAAATACTGTCATGAAGAAACTCTTTGCCACCACGATGAAATTGAATGTGTACTTACATCTGTGTTACATCCGGACCAACGAGAACCCAGCTGATGAGCCCTCTCGCCGTTTGTCAAGTATGGATTGTCAGTTGTCAGAGGATCTGTGGCAGATTATCCAAAAGGAGTTTGGTGGTCTGGGGGGTCATACATTTGATCTCATGGCATTGGATTCAAATGCGATGAAAGATGGATCGGGTAACAGTCTGCCTCATTTTACCCCAGGTCCATCCCCAGGGTACTCTGGCGTGAATCTTTTTGCACAAGATCTGACGCGACATGCACAAGGCCCAGCAATGCGGCGTCCGTACGTCTTTCCTCCGTTGATTTTAGTCGGTCCAGTTTTACGGTTCTTGGGAAGTTTTAAACAACCTTGTACCATCGTTGTTTTGGATGTTTACCCTAGAAGGTATTGGTGGCCTCTCCTTCAGCATAGGTCCGTAAAGGTGAAAATGTTGGCATCTAAGGGTGATTGCACTGCTGTTCTACGACCGTCTAGGCAGGGCTGGGTCCCCCATCCAGGCATTCCCGGTGACTTATGGGCTTTCTCTGTGGAATTTTAGCCCTTCTTCTGATGGTTGAACATTTACATTCTAGACGTAATATTGTGCTCTCAGGAGGCGGAATAGATCCGGTCTATTATTAAGGCGTTTTTTAAACTGACAAAGAGGCTTTCAGGTAGCTCTTTTTGATTCTACGGAACATTCTAAGCACCCCCTATTTGTGACTTTCTTTTTCTACAGGAACTCCCGGTTGTGGCGAAGCTCTTCTTTCCATCGGTGAGATGTCCAATTTGTTGCCATGCAAATGATAGTGATTTTCGTTACTGCCAACGCTGTGGTTATAAAAGGAAGGTTATCTGTCCATCGCGAGTCAGACAAGTAGGTGTAAACGTTGACCACACTCAGATTGATAAACGGCTGCAACAGTTACTAAATTACGACCAAGCGACCAGCTACTCAAAGCAGAAGGATTCCTTACAAAAACAGCTTGAGGCGTTCTTACCAGCTCTCCCTGGGCAAGTAACCTTGGCAACAGTAACACCGCGAGATTTGTGTCGTTTCCTTATCTTTAAGGATAAGGATGGGAAAACGCAGGTTCACTGTAATGGCTGTAAGTTTATTGGGAAACAAGGTAGACATCTCTGTGGCTGCCCTCAATGCTTGTCGTACAAAACTGTGGATTCCTATAATGGGAAATTGAGGTCTATCTTACACGCTGAAGGGAGAGATGCAGAGTGGGATAAGAGACTGGGCTTGGGCAATCCTGCTGCAGATAAATCCGTGCAAGATTACCTACGTCTAGTGTCCGCGGAACAATTACAAGCCAGGATCACGCCCAAGCAAGCTACGCCTTTCTTTGTGGATAAGCTCACCATGCTATCACTCCACTTGCAAAGAGAGTTGGAGAAGTCAACCTCTGCAATCCAACGGTTTATTATCGCTCGTGACCAAGCTTACTTCAAGACGGCCTTCTTTAGTGGTGATCGACCAGGTGACTTGGGCCAGGTCAAAGTTCCGGAAATTCTACGTTTCCCAAAAACGACGGTTTTCTGTTTAATCATGTTTGGGGGAAAACTTTGAGAGGGGAGCGAGAATGTTTTTGGAATCAGGCGGAACCCACAAACAACCATCTGTCCTATTAAAGGTATAGAGCAATACTTGGATGTGGCGCGACAAATCAGGGTTGACCTCACGCGTGGCTACCTGATTCGCCCGACAACACCTAATGGAGGTATTCAAGATTCGCCTTTCACTTCAGCTACTGCAGAAGCCCGCTTAAAAGTCCAACTCAAGAAGATGGGTGCCGATCATGGCGAAACATTGCATGGCTTCAGATCCGGCTGTGCAATTACTTTGGCCCTCACGGGAGCGGAATTATCTGAGATTATGGATCATGTTGGCTGGTCGAATCGCCACACTGCCCTCTATTACATGCAGCTGGCGAAGGTCCTGAATCCATGTGGGGCCTCCGCCAAGCTGGCGTCGAGTGAGGTCTTTAACATTCCTAATGCGTGGCAGGACATAAATGAACTGAAGCGTTTTGTTTGTGCTTTTCCCACTGATAACCCTCATAAGAGGGTTCTCTCGCAGTAATGACAATGGTTTACAAGTGAAGGATAATTATATTGTATAGTTTTGGATGAGTTTGGAGAATTATTGTAAGAATTGGGGTGTTTTTCCTTCGGAAAATGATTAAATTATAAGGGTTTTAGGATGTGAGAGAGTTGTTTGTATTACCTGTGAGAACAAGGGAGAACACATAGGCGTGGACGGCGCTGATCAATATTTTCTCCATACCTTATTATCTACTGAGCATGAATGTGAGTGTTATGTAATAGAATACTATTCATAACACCCGTAATGAGATGCAAAGTTGAAATACCTCAAAGTAACACCTCATAGGTGACGGGGCGTGCGGTAACATGTGCGATATGATGTGGCGTGCCTTATAAATACCAAATTGGAGTAGAACACTCCTTCTTGCTCAGTTTCTTTCAGCGAAGCAGTGGGGAAGGGAACGGCCCCGCCCTCCCGCCCTTTCAATTCGCGTGGGTCGAGACTCGAAGAAGAGCATTTAACCTTTCCTGTACAAGAGACAGGAACAGTTGGGTAAGTGAACTGAAGTGTCGTTATTTGTATTGTTGATCTTTTTTTCCACAATAATGGATAATAATAGTTATAAGTTGTATTTTTTATTTTTGAGTTCATTTTGATGTAATAATTTTTTCTGTTTTTATAGACCCACAGAAAGGTGTCCAGTTGAACACGGGGAGCTAGATAATTAGCTCCCTGTGTCCCGTTGTACATATACGTTGAGTAAGTATTTTGTTAGATTATATTATAATGTTTATGATGATGATGATGATGACTATTATGATGATAATGATTATGATGATTGGTATTAATTATTTCAAAAGTATTAGGTGGTATAGCACATGGTGATAAACGTTATTAATTTGTTAATATTTTTGTGTTACAGAATGTTCATGTTGTTATTGGAAGTGAAGTTGTTATTGGAAGTGAAAGAAAGGGGCTAGTGGCGACCAGATTGTTTGGTTAGTATATATCTTCACACCCTTAAAATGTTAACAAACTATACAAGGTAATGTTTTGGAAAACATTTTCTTTTAATTATTATATAAACTATGAAAAAAGTTTTCTTTGTACTGTAACAATGAATAGTGGACTAATTTTTTTATTCTTGATGTTTAACTTTTTAGACTAAAAGTTTTAGGTTAAAATTTCTTTTGTAATATCAAGAACAATCAATTTATTTTTAAAGCTTAGTCTATGTTAAGTAATTGTCTAAATGCTCAATTTTGAAAAATTTACATAAAGAGGCTGCTAGGATAAAAATGTTTTTGAAGATTAGATGTAACAATTTTAATTAGAATTTCTCGATTGATTTTGGGATTGTGTTGATTGTTGAATTAGGGAGGAAGCAACAACAGTAATGTTAAACTATTTTTTGTAGTAACAGATTGTTTGCATCTTTTGTTTTAGTCTAGTATATACTAAAAAAGAGATTATTCCATTTGGTTAAATGATTTTAATTAGTCACAGTGGTAAATAGATTGCAAAAAATTTATTTGGTATTTCTTTCTTTGTCTTTGATATAAGAAAAGAAATGGAAAGAGGAAAAGGAAAAGAAGGAAAAGGAGGAAAGAGGAGGAGGAGGAAAGAGGAAAGAGGAAAGAAAAAAAGAAAGAAAAAACCAAAGAAGAAAATAAAAGTTTGTTGAAATTTACTGTGAATGTCCTACTTACTCTCATTTTGTAGTGTGAAGCCGGGTTTGGTTATTACTGAAACCCACCCATTAATTTTTGATTGATTTTATTAGCTATTATGTCACGTATAAATCTCTGGACAGTTATCACGCAATAACCCCCGTCCGAGTCTATATTTGTCCTCGGATTTTTCCGTCGAAGAGAAACATAGTCAGCACAAGAATTTCAACTTTTCTTTTCTCTTATTTAATATGGAAGGAAACCAAACTAGTGTTGCTGAGTCTAGCGATGGTGACATTAAAAAGCTGATGGCAAGTGCTGTTCCAGTAGCGTGTGAAAGAAGGCTGTGTTTTTGTAGAAGTTTTATTTGGCAATGACCTACAGTCGTTGATTGTCTTGTAATTTTCCCAGTTTTTTCATATTATCGGCCACTTTGCTTTTATGTATTAATGATCCGTTGTTGAATATTTGTTTTTATTTTACGAGTTTTCAGTTTGGAAGGTATATTTTTCGTTTTATTTTATTGCTCTTTTTAATATGCGCGCTAGGTCTGTTCGCATGCATTTTAAATCTATGTTCCTATCTTTCATAGTTATGTTCATGATTGCATGCGTGGTTTCATTTATGGATAATATATATACGGCTTGATTGCAGTTGTATTGTTTATTGATAGCAGTTTCTGTCGTTATTAGTTCAGTAAGGTTTGGTGTTAATTGTTTTTTCTTTTTGTTTCTTTAGGTTCCAAGATACCGTAGCTGATCTAAGAGTTTATGGGTGAAAGTCACCTTGTTTGCCTAACACAAAAACGACTGAAGTTGAAACAAAAGTAAACAAAAGCAAACAAAAGAAAACAAAAGTAAAGAAAAGTAAAGAGAGTTCAACGAAAGTGATTGAAGTTATGATAAAATTGTGAAATATACATTAAATATCATTGAAGTGAATACTGCATCACAGGGTGCTTAGCAAGGAGTTGAAGTTATTCAACACAGATACTTATAATGGACATAATAAAAGAACGTGATTGTCGATCTCGGTTTGCATTGTTTATTTGTTGTGTCGCCAGTGGAAGAAAAGGTGAAAAACGACGTTGTACAGAACCGAGTAGGGTGGCTGTGAAACAGTTGAAAAGATTTTTGAAAAAGAGAAAACTAAGGAAAAGAATCCGAAATTATCTACTAAAAAACTTGCCCAAGTCATCAAGAGTTTATCAAATTATTCGAACTCCTCTTCTTCGCCAAAAAGCTGTCTTTGGCAATGGCGAGCGCTTAACAGAAGTCAACGAGTTTAATTTGATTAAGAAATACCCCTTGAGAAGTAGTTGTAAAGTGGTCTCGTTAGGACATGAAATGGTGTAGAAGAGTCTAAATCACAAAATAAACAACATTGCCAGTAAGCTCTCTGGGGATATCGAGACGAATCCTGGTCCATTTGCTGTAGATCCCTCCAAAACCATTCATGCTCCATATAGCCAAGGAAATATTTTTTTTTTCGGTCCAAATGTGGGGAAACAATGTGTGGCAATGAGCTTGATAGCAATATTATTTGACTTCATGTATTCAATAAGATCATCCTCAGATCTTGGAGAAATATTGAATGTTGGTAATGAGTTATACACACGACTATCACAGTCGACAAGACAGGATTTTTTAATGTTGACAGAGTTACCTGACTTATTGTGTCTAAGGGATACCATGTATGGATTGAAATATAGTGACAGCTATTTTGGAAATTTGTACAATGGTAATGATTCTACAAAAGAGCGTCATTGTGTACCGTTGATTGAAGCGTTTGAATTATTGATAAGAGATGATTTTGCATCATTTATTCTCACAATTACGAGTTTTACCGTAGCCATTCTTTTGAAAAGCAATGGCATTTTTAAAGTTTTTGATTCCCATAGCCGTGATTTTCAAGGAATGTTTGATCCGTGTGGAACCTGTGTGCTGGTAGAGATAGCTTCTATTTACAAACTAGTAGAGTATTTTGAAAACTTGTATCTTGGAATTAGAGATGCAGTTTATGAATTAAAAGGCGTCAAGATATCAACAGATGTGAGTGGTAGCCGTGATGGTCAAATAACACGCGAAGCCTCTATGCAAGTAGATAGTGAGAATTTAAATAAGACTGAATTAATTTCAGACAGTCCATTAGAAATTGATAGGTTGTTTTGTTCGTGTACAGAGTGTTGTTTTGTTTGTTTCTATGCAATTTGTTTTTCAATCTTAAAGGAAATTCGTTATTGGAATGAGAGTACATTGGATCTCCGTACCTTATTATCTACTGAGCATGAATGCGAGTGTTATGTAATAGAATACTATTCAAGAGTGTGGTCCAAGGTGAGAATGGACCAAGGGATGGGTGAAGTTTTTTGGCTGGGCAGGGGAGAGGGTGGCGGTGAATCAAGTGGGCAGTTAGCAAAACTAGATGTCGTGAAAAACTTCGACACTTTCAAATTTTTGCTGTAACTAACAACAAATCATTTTAAAATTATACAAATATGGCTCAAGAAAGTATCGACTACAGAATGACAGCGCAACAGTCATCTCTGTTGTATCATTTAATTGACAGCTAGTTATTGTAGAGTGATGGTGCAATAGTTTACATATTGATGGTGCAATAATTTAGTTAAATAGCTCACGCATCATGTTATTGAACAGTACCAGTGGTGTAACACAAATTCTTAGGGGTGAATTGGTTACAATTCTCTTCCATTAATGCGTAGTTGTTTTGTGGTGTAAAAATGTTGAAAGGTAAGGGACACAAAACTGAACAAGTATATTAAAATGGACTATATTTTCATAATTCATTTTCTCTATTGCAGAAAGGAAAGACTTTGGAAAAAGTAAACTTTTAAGGAAAAGTAGTAGTATCATGGAGGAAAAATGACAGATTTCAAATACAGGTTTGTTATTGTCATTTTCAGTTTTAAATTAAAAAATATAAGTGGTAGAAATAGCGCCATTTGTGGCAGAAAATATGGTAAAAATAATAAATTTTATTTTTGTGTCACTAGGTAAACAAAAGAAGCAAATTAAACAGCAGGAAATCTTTACTGCCAATAGTGGAAGTTCTTTTGGCAAAACAGGAACATTAAAATCTACAAGTGAGTGAAATGTTATTTCCGTCTATCAATGATTTCTGAATTACTATATTGTCCGTATATACTATATCTTAAGATAAGGTTGTTGGATTGCTCGATTAATGTTGTATTTAAACATTTGGGAGGTTGCAATAAATAACTTTTTGACTACAACTTGTAAACAGCATTTATTGGGGTATCGTTATGAGTACATTTAGATACAAGGAAAAATTAAAGTCGTTATTTTTAATGCAGTAACCTTGCCATTTGTTCTTATCATAGATAAGAAAAATTGTGGAGAGGAAAGGATTGGGAACTGAAATCTTGTTATGCCGGACGTTTAAGTGGAACAAGTCCTAAATTATCTGAAAGTATAATATATATCATTATTTTTATCTCAACATTCTTTGTGAAGTCAAAAATGAACATTTAAAGTGCCTATAACCCCAGAATTTTTTTTGGCTAAGATGAAACTTGTCTAAGACACAAAAAGAATTTGCCAAAATTTTCGGTTTGTGATATTTTTAAGGGCTTTAAAAATTAACATAAAGTAGCTGAAATTTGATACATGACCGAGCTGGCGAGGAGCCTAGGTCTAGTACTGGGTTCACGTGCATGTTTATAAAGAGTTAATGCTAATGTAAATGAATATGTGACGTCAACCAAGGAATATACCCAGACCCCTCACCAGCTCGGTCATAACACAAAAGATATCAAATTTCAACTACTTTCTGTTAATTTTAAGTGAATGCCGAAATAAACCCTTTGATGAAGATGCAAAGGAATGTGATCATCCCAGTGAAGAAAAGTCAGCGTTAACTGAAGGTACACAATTTCAATATTGTGCTATTTTCCGTCTACATCATGACGTAAAAGTTTAGTGTCTTAGATGCCATTAATAGCTACAAACCTTGGTCTAATAACTAATGACATTACCCAAAACCGTGTTTACGAAATGTGCTAGGAAGTAGTCATTTTAGTAAATTATGCTAAAGTAATAACTCCATCTGCTGATAGAGCTAAAAAGAGCAAACAGCATAGATCAATTTAGCTCAATTTCTTTAAGAGAAATGGTTAAAAGATGAAAGACTGGCTAGCATTTTATAATATCCATGTTTTAAAACAGCCAGTAAAAGAATGATGCAAAATCTTTTTTTTTTTGTTTTTTTTTTTGTAGCATCTTCAAGAGAACGCGAAAATAAATAGTTTGATGAAGATGCAAAGGAGTGTGATCATCGCAGCCAATAAAACGATACGAAATCTTTTTCTTTTTTTGTAGCATCTTCAAGTACATGCGTACATAAACAGTTTGATGAAGATGCAAAGGAGTGTGAAGATCTAAAGGAAGTTCCGATCTCTGGATATATTCATGATACTTCACCAGTAAAGCCGAGCCGAAATAATTATACATACTTCAACTTTAAGTTTCAAACTGCAAATGGTTTCTGCGATGGAGTGTGCTTTGATAAAAATCTTTATAATCAGGTGAAGCAAAAAGATGAAACTCAAAAGAGGTTCGGCTCTCTATCTATTCACTAAAGAGATCATTGCAAAATAACAATGACATGACAATTGTCGTTGATAAGCGTACTAAAATTGAGAACATTTTAGATTGCCCATTTGATCACAAAGCACCTTCAAAGCAGTCTATAAAAATTACTGAAATCGATAATATTGCAGATTTCACTTTAGTTTCAGTTATGGGGAAAGTAAATATCAGATCAGAAGAGACTGAAGTTAAGGTTCAGGAGCGGTCAGTAACTGAATTTACTTTGTGGGACAAAAATATTCCCCAAAAATTCTGACATTATCGCTGCATTTTTGGCAGCGTGCGAGTTGAAAAGAACTTTCAACACTAAAACTAAACTAGTGTCTTCGATTTTATACAGCAAGCAAGTTAAAGTAACATTGCCTGTTGTTTTGTCTAGGCTAGCACGGAGCTACAAAAATTATCGATTTGCAAAGTAAAGAAATGGAAAAACATTTCATTCCATGTATTTTTCCTTTATTGAAACTTCATGCCGTAAGATATGTGTATTCCAAGTTAAAAGATTGATTTGTACAATAGCGAATATTTTTTTTATCTACTAGAAATTGTTTTCTGTTTTGGAAACATAAAAAATAAGTCATTAGTGACAAATATTGTAATATCAACGATATGCATAGCTTTTAATAAATTGTTGAAAATTCACATCGTGTGGAAAGTGTACAGGATTATTAAACGATTAACCCATTGACCCCCGCATCAAACTGTCCGCAACCCACCCCTAATTTCCTGGCGTTTTTTGGAATATTTCAGAGCGAGCGAAAGCAAAAAAATAAACCATATGCGCAGTAACCACAGACACAAGGTCAGGTTTCAAGACTTCGTTTATTGAAAGTTCAATAACAGAGCCAAAATATTAAAAAATTTCAACAGGAAGAACTTAACTTGATGTCTTTAACTCGTAAGAAAACAAGAAATTATATTTTTTCCTTTGCCGCGCGACAAAACTCGAGAAAATTGAATACCCAAAAATGAGTTAATTTTTGACTTTAGAGGACAAAGCGAAACCGAATAAAACAGAATTTTCATTCTTTTACTGTAATGTATAACATTAAAGAAAACACCAGACCATTAAGGTGAAAAACACAAGTAAAAACCAATTTAAAAGAAGAAATTCAGATAATTTTTTCGCCGCCCGACGAAATTATACAGTGCGGCCAAAGAAAGATGAAAGTTGTACATCAAAAACACGACAAAAACAAGCCAATTATCTTGAAAATCGTTTTTCAACTGTGTAAATTTAGTGCCCACCTAGTTCTTTCCTCAAAAGTTCTGTAGAAGCTGAACAAGGCTCAATAAAATATATTTCACGGAAGCTAATACACAAGACAAACAAACCATGGCAGTCGCCGTAAATTAAATATGCAGAAATTCAGCGTGACAAAATACTGTTCACTTTTAAAACCTAAAATTCCGAAATAAAGGCGACCAAATGAAAGAAACATGGTTTATTTGTCCTTAACAACAATAGAACAATAGGAGGACAAAAATATCTTCAGGGAGGGTAGGAGGGGCAATTGTCCTGACATGTCTTTTTACGGCCGGTTACAGCCGGCACGGGAAATTGGGGGTGGGTTTTTGCACGGCCGGTTACGGCTGGCACGGGAGACAATGGGTTAAGAAACCAAACACCAGAGAGAGATTCACCCTGCTTAAACAGTGGGACCGTATGCAGAAGGAGGATGGATTGTTGTGGCGAGTGATCCATGATCAGTCCCTTGGCAAAATTAAGCAGCTTCTACTCCCGCACTCCCATAAAGAGAAAGTTCTGAGAAGTCTCCATGATGATCTTGGACATCCAGGTATCGAGAGGACCTTACAGCTTATAAGGACACGCTTTTACTGGCCGAGAATACATGCTGATGTCGAAAGGTGGATCAAATGTTGCAAACATTGTACCCTAGCCAAGATGCCACAGCCTCGCATTCATACTCCAATGGGAAGTCTCTTAGCAGCTCAGCCATTGGAAGTGCTAGCGGTTGACTTTACTGTTCTTAAACCCGCTATTGATGGGCGTGAAAATGTGCTGGCAATGACGGATCTTTTCACCAAGTTTACACACACAGTTTCCACCAGAGATCAGAAAGCATCAACCACTGCAAAGGTGCTGGTTAGAGAACGGTTTCTTTGATACGGTATGCCCAAGAGAATTCACTCTGACCAGGGAAGGAACTTCGAGAGCGAGCTGATACAGGAATTATGTCGTCTCTACGGCATTAAGGAGTCGAGGACCACACCTTACCATCTAGAAGGAAATGCCCAGTGCGAAAGGTTTAACCGCTCAATGCATGATCTTCTGAGGACACTTCTCAGTGAAAAGAAGAAGTGGCCAGAACACCTTCCAGAGCTTCTGTATGCTTATAATCCTACTCCGCATTCACCAACAGGTTACACACCCTACTATCTCCTGTTTGGCGGAGAACCAAAGCTTCTTGTTGACATACTTCTGGGAAAAGAACAACCAAGCGAGGACCCACCAAACAGTGTCGATGAATGGCTAGCGACACACAAGTCTCACCTAAGGGACGCTTACCAAAAATCAGGGCAGCATCTCCAGCAGGCAACCCAAAACAGAAAAGCTCTGCATGACAAGAAAATAAAAGATTCTCAGCCAGTCAAGCTTGGTCAGCTTATTTACCTGAGAAACCGAGTGCAAGGACGTAACAAGATCCAGGATGCCTGGTCTAGCACCCCCTACAGAGTGGTTGAATTACCTGACAAGAACAGAGCAGTTTATGCTGTTGAACGAGCTGATGGTACTGGTGATTTGCGACAAGTCCACCGAACAGCCATGCAGATTTGCCCCAGCGAACCTCACACTTGTCAGCCTGTGAGACCATCTAGTAAAAGAACAATGCAGCACAGCAGAGAAATCAGACACCGAAGATATTATCATTGCAGTTCCTAAAACAGGAAATGTCAGAACTGACCCAGTTCCTGTCCCAGAGACACCAACAGAAGTTCCTAACGACCCCGAAGCTGAAAGTGATGAGCCAGCAGAACCAGAAATTGCAGATGAAGCAGAACCCCCTCTGCGCAGATCCGGGCGGACAACTGCAGGAAAGCATGGAAACCTGCACAAGGAGCCACGTTCGACAGTAAACATTAACTCTTTAGTAGCTTTTCATTTAGTTAACTGGATTTTGCGAACTCTTAAAATGTACAAGCAACACTAGTTCCAAGTATAATTAATTCTAAGTCTTAGGTCACAGGGATTTGTCGAGGACGACACCCTTAGAGCAGGGGAGCGTGTTACCAGGTTCACAATTTATTAGTAGACATTTTATTTTTCTTCACAAATATGTTGAAATAGAAACAAAGGAAGTTGTGTAGTAATCTAACACAGTTATGATGTCATTTTAGCCTGTTTCAGAGCATAATTGCTAAAGTGTAGGCAGCTTATTTCCTTTCTAGTAAACAGGAACTTGTAAATGAGTAAAGTTTACTTTGTTCAATAGCTGTCCTAGGACATGTAGGAATCTAGGCTTGGAATATTGTGGTTGATTAGTGCATGCCTATGCCTTTAGTAATAGGATGTAACCCAGTCTACAAACATTAGCAGTTTCAAGCTAGAATTAGTTCAGTTGCATTCAAGCCTTTGCAGAATACACAGCTCCGAAGCCTTAGAATACTCTAGTTTGGCCAAGCAAGCTTCTCTTCAGTGCCTTGGTATGTTACTTTCTTGTTAACATGTTCATAATAAGTTGAACTTGTGGCCTGATCATTCAGTTCTGTTAGGATTATTTGTTACTTAATTAGCCTTTCATTGCAATTAGCTTACCATATTGTCCTGTTTAGTTGTTTTGGAGTAATTTCAGTTCCTTTGGCCACATGTTTCTGCTCATGTTTCACTGGATTCCTTGCTAATTGTCTTGGTTTCACTAAATTGCTTAGCATTTCATTGTGTTACTTGTTTATGAGTTCAGTTGTGAAATATATATGTGGTGTAGTCTGAGGATCCAGTTCATAGTTTTTGACCTTTCCAGTTTCTTAGCTGTCATCACTTTGTAGTGTTAATAGCCAAGTTATTAATAGTTACTTTGTTTAGTGTGTTTTCTGTTATTTGGCCACACAATTGTCTTGCTTGTGCTCCAAGTTTGTTAGTTTCCTTTCATTTGGCCAATAATCTGTTTTGGTTTATTGTTTTATCATTCTGTACATTTTCTTGTTAAATTAGTTTGCATCATGTGACACATTTCTAGTCTCACACAGAGTTGCCAGTTAAATATTGTTACTTTCACTCTAGCATTATTTCTCTCTTGTTATGTAAATAGTTTTCTTTCTTAGTTTATTTATACTTGTTTGTAATTTGTTATTCCTTTTAGTTGCTTTCACCCTTTTTCTTTGCTCAATAAATTTGTTTGTGTGAATTTGCAATTTGTCTGTTCTTCTCATTCTGTTGTTCTCATAACACGAACCTAGTGGTCACATTAGCTACCCCTCCCTGTTTCTATAAAACCTTTCTTTTCCATGACATTTGCGTTTTTTACTTCGCAAACTGACACAACCTTGAAGTCTACAACCTTGTCACTTTGATCACCCAACACTGTGTAAGTCCATATATAGCGTCTCTAAGCAGCTTCTACTCCCGCACTCCCTTAAAGAGAAAGTTCTGAGAAGTCTCCATGATGATCTTGGACATCCAGGTATCGAGAGGACCTTACAGCTTATAAGGACACGCTTTTATTGGCCGAGAATACATGCTGATGTCGAAAGGTGGATCAAATGTTGCAAACATTGTACCCTAGCCAAGATGCCACAGCCTCGCATTCATACTCCAATGGGAAGTCTCTTAGCAGCTCAGCCATTGGAAGTTGCTATAG
>CAXHUQ010000726.1:35200-42700 GCA_964020085.1 Micromussa lordhowensis | reverse complement strand
CACTTCCCAGTGAAAAGAAGAAGTGGCCAGAACACCTTCCAGAGCTTCTGTATGCTTATAATGCTACTCCACATTCACCAACAGATTACACACCCTACTATCTCCTGTTTGGCAGAGAACCAAAGCTTCTTGTTGACATACTTCTGGGAGAAGAACAGCCAAGCGAGGACCCACCAAACAGTGTCGATGAATGGCTAGCGACACACAAGTCTCGCCTAAGGGACGCTTACCAAAAAGCAGGGGAGCGTCTCCAGCAGGCAGCCCAAAACAGAAAAGCTCTGCATGACAAGAAAATAAAAGATTCTCAGCCAGTCAAGCTTGGTCAGCTTATTTACCTGAGAAACCGAGTGCAAGGACGTAACAAGATCCAGGATGCCTGGTCTAGCAACCCCTACAGAGTGGTTGAATTACCTGACAAGAACAGAGCAGTTTATGCTGTTGAACGAGCTGATGGTACTGGTGATTTGCGACAAGTCCACCGAACAGCCATGCAGATTTACCCCAGAGAACCTCACACTTGTCAGCCTGTGAGACCATCTAGTAAAAGAACAATGCAGCACAGCAGAGAAATCAGACACCGAAGATATTATCATTGCAGTTCCTAAAACAGGAAATGTCAGAACTGACCCAGTTCCTGTCCCAGAGACACCAACAGAAGTTCCTGACGACCCCAAAGCTGAAAGTGATGAGCCAGCAGAACCAGAAATTGCAGATGAAGCAGAACCCCCTCTGCGCAGATCCGGGCGGACAACTGCAGGAAAGCATGGAAACATGCACAAGGAGCCACGTTCCACAGTAAACAGATTATATAAACAACAAACTACTCAAGGACGATACACTTCCTTCACGCACGAGCCTGAACAGTGATGAAATCATTTCTCTCTTGCACTTTGTCTTATCCAACAACTACTTTATATACGACGACAAGATATATAAACAGATCCATGGTTGTGCTATGGGTAGTCCCGTCAGCCCGGTGGTGGCAAACTTATGCATGGAAGCGATCGAAGAAGTGGCCATTAACACCTCTGAAATACAACCCAAAATATGGAAACGCTATGTGGATGACAGCTTTTGTATCATCAAAAGGAATGCTGTCAACTCCTTTCATACTACACTTAATTCCATCGACCCACATATCTCATTCACTATTGAGGAGGAATCTGACCAACAGATCGCTTTCCTAGACCCTCTGGTTTCCTGTAAGGATAACAAGATCACTATTAACGTATATCGCAAAGCAACCCACACGGACAGATATTTAGACTTTTCTTCTCACCATGACAAACGCCATAAGATTAGCACAGCTGAGACTCTTTTACACCGCGCAATTAATCTCCCTAACACATCGCAAGGAAAAAACACTGAAATCAACCACGTCACTGATGCTCTAAGAGTCAACAACTATCCCTCCTATGTTGTTTCCAACATCTTAAAGCGGAAACTTTCCAAACCGCCCGCTCTAGCCATTCCTTCGCCTCAAGAATTGGTCTGCATGTTTTTTAAATGGGCCGCACCTCAAGAGAATTCTAACAGTTTTGCCGTTCTTCCCTTCATCAATGGTGTCACGCAACCACTGACAAGAATTCTTCGAAGGCACGACATTCAAGTTGTAAACAAGCCCTTAAAAACTTTACAGCAAGAATTTCCTTCTCCCAAATTCAGACCACCTATCGAACATCAACCCAATGTGGTCTACAAAATACCCTGTGCCGATTGTGGTTGGTGCTATATAGGCGAAACCGGCCGGTGTTTTGAAACCCGTAAGAAAGAACACGTCAGGAATGTCAAAACATATGCTAACGGATCTAACATTGCGAAACATGCGTGGTCATCCGACCATCGCATAGATTTTGACAATTCTAGTGTCATTGACAAAGGCTCATTTCGTATCAGAAAAACATTGGAGGCTTGGCACACCTCTGCTACCAAGCATGCGGACAATAACTCTAAGCCACTCCCGAACCAGTATTGTGTTCTTTTTAAACAATAATCACTAGTTTACACGTTTATACTTTACTTTTGTTTTTTTCCATTGTTTTATTCCACGTTTTTTTGCATATATTCGATCATTTCGTATTCCATTTTTATCCGTTGAAGGTTGTAGACTGACAGCCGAAAGCTCATTTTAGTTCTTAAATTTTTAGCCAGCGAACGTTTTTTATCTTTTTAATATTAACTCTTTAGTAGCTTTTCATTTAGTGAATTTGATTTTGCGAACTCTTAAAACGTACAAGCAACACTAGTTCCAAGTATAATTAATTCTAAGTCTTAGGTCACAAGAATTTGTCGAGGACGACACCCTTAGAGCAGGGGAGTGTGTGACCAGGTTCACAATTTATTAGTAGACATTTTATTTTTCTTCACAAATATGTTGAAATAGAAACAAAGGAAGTTGTGTAGTAATCTAGCTTTGTGTCACACACACAAACCACAGTTATGATGTCATTTTAGCCTGTTTCAGAGCATAATTGCTAAAGTGTAGGCAGCTTATTTCCTTTCTAGTAAACAGGAACTTGTAATTAAAAAAAGCTTACTTTGTTCAATAGCTGTCCTAGGACATGTAGGAATCTAGCCTTGGAATATTGTGGTTGATTAGTGCATGCCTATGCCTTTAGTAATAGGATGTAAGCCAGTCTACAAACATTAGCAGTTTCAAGCTAGAATTAGTTCAGTTGCATTCAAGCCTTTGCAGACTACACAGCTCCGAAGCCTTAGAATACTCTAGTTTGGCCAAGCAAGCTTCTCTTCAGTGCCTTGGTATGTTACTTTCTTGTTAACACGTTCATAATAAGTTGAACTTGTGGCCTGATCATTCAGTTCTGTTAGGATTATTTGTAACTTAATTAGCCTTTCATTGCAATTAGCTTACCATATTGTCCTGTTTAGTCGTTTTGAAGTAATTTCAGTTCCTTTGGCCACATGTTTCTGCTCATGTTTCACTGGATTCCTTGCTAATTGTCTTGGTTTCACTAAATTGCTTAGCATTTCTTTGTGTTACTTGTTTATGAGTTCAGTTGTGAAATATACATGTGGTGTAGTCTGAGGATCCAGTTCATAGTTTTTGACCTTTCCAGTTTCTTAGCTGTCATCACTTTGTAGTGTTAATAGCCAAGTTATTAATAGTTACTTTGTTTAGTGTGTTTTCTGTTATTTGGCCACACAATTGTCTTGCTTGTCTCCAAATTTGTTAGTTTCCTTTTATTTGGCCAATAATCTGTTTTGGTTTATTGTTTTATCATTCTGTACATTTTCTTGTTAAATTAGTTTGCATTGTGTGACACATTTCTAGTCTCACACAGAGTTGCCAGTTAAATATTGTTACTTTCAGTCTAGCATCATTTCTCTCTTGTTATGTAAATAGTTTTCTTTCTTAGTTTATTTATACTTGTTTGTAATTTGTTATTCCTTTTAGTTGCTTTCACCCTTTTTCTTTGCTCAATAAATTTGTTTGTGTGAATTTGCCATTTGTCTGTTCTTCTCATTCTGTTGTTCTCATAACAACACGAACCTAACATGATCACATCAGCACCCCCCCTGTTTCTATAAAACCTTTCTTTTCCATGACATTTGTGTTTTTTACTTCACAAACTGACACAACCTTGAAGTCTACAACCTTGTCACTTCGATCACCCAACACTGTGTAAGTCCATATATAGCACTGTAACCTGTAGAATCACAGCAGCCACCCCTAATGTCTTTTAGAGTGTTAATTAGATTGTTTTGTTCTGTCTCCCAGCAAGCATCAATAACAGGGAAGGCATAGTAGCAATTTTTTCCAGTGAATTTGAAATTAATGAAAGATGCCAACTGCTGAAATTTTGCAAACTGTATGGCACTGAAAAATAATCCTGCAGTTGAAGCCAGACTCCCATCACCCTTGCCTCCAGGAATAGAAGGTTGCATTTGCCAAGTAAACGCACAACCATGTGCCCCTTCATTCATTGGATACCACATATGTTGGAGCTCAAGAAAAACTCTACAAGTAAGTTAGATCTTCTAAAGCGCTCAAGATTTCTACCTAGAAATATCCTCTTAAATGTCTACATTAGTGTAATTTTACCATCTGTGAAGTATGGAAAGGTTTTGTGGGGTTCGTGTACCAATTCCGATGTTGTAAACTCAGTCAATAGTATCCACTGTATAACAGCAAAACTCATAATTTTGATTTACCCAGGGACATGCCTTCAGCCAAAGTTTTAACTTCTTCTCAGTGGCAGAGCATATCATTACATGATAAAACAGATATTTTTACGATCTTCCATAAAGGGCACAATGATGAGCTGCCCATACTCCTATCTGAGAGTATCTATACAAGACAACAAAATACATATTCAATGCAGGGCAAGGACAGCTTAGCGGTGCCAAGATTTGAAACCAGGTAAATGAAAGATTCTCTGGCACATAGAGGCTCCATTCTGTGGAACTTGGTTAGCTTTAAGGAACATGATATTCCACATTTCAGCAAAAAAGACCTGTATCAGCGAATAAGAACGAGGGATAAGTTAAAGAATTTAAATTTGATAAAATTGCCTCTCAAGCGCGGGCCGCAGAGATAGTGATTATATTTATAATTGACTTCATAGCATGCAAATATATAAATTTCTTTATTTATATATAGGTTTCCATCAATTCAAGAATTTCAGAAGTACTGGACAGCAAATAAGAAACCAAACACCAGAGAGAGATTCACCCTGCTTAAACAGTGGGACCGTATGCAGAAGGAGGATGGATTGTTGTGGCGAGTGATCCATGATCAGTCCCTTGGCAAAATTAAGCAACTTCTACTCCCGCACTCCCTTAAAGAGAAAGTTCTGAGAAGTCTCCATGATGATCTTGGACATCCAGGTATCCAGAGGACCTTACAGCTTATAAGGACACGCTTTTATTGGCCGAGAATACATGCTGATGTCGAAAGGTGGATCAAATGTTGCAAACATTGTACCCTAGCCAAGAAGCCACAGCCTCGCATTCATACTCCAATGGGAAGTCTCTTAGCAGCTCAGCCATTGGAAGTGCTAGGGGTTGACTTTACTGTTCTTAAACCCGCTACTGATGGGCGTGAAAATGTGCTGGTAATGACGGATCTTTTCACCAAGTTTACACACACAGTTTCCACCAGAGATCAGAAAGCATCAACCACTGCAAAGGTGCTGGTTAGAGAACGGTTTCTTTGATACGGAGTGCCCAAGAGAATTCACTCTGACCAGGGAAGGAACTTCGAGAGCGAGCTGATACAGGAATTATGTCGTCTCTATGGCATTAAGGAGTCGAGGACCACACCTTACCATCCAGAAGGAAATGCCCAGTGCAAAAGGTTTAACCGCTCAATGCATGATCTTCTGAGGACACTTCCCAGTGAAAAGAAGAAGTGGCCAGAACACCTTCCAGAGCTTCTGTATGCTTATAATCCTACTCCACATCTCACCAACAGATTACACACCCTACTATCTCCTGTTTGGCGGAGAACCAAAGCTTCCTGTTGACATACTTCTGGGAAAAGAACAACCAAGCGAGGACCCACCAAACAGTGTCGATGAATGGCTAGCGACACACAAGTCTCGCCTAAGGGACGCTTACCAAAAAGCAGGGGAGCATCTCCAGCAGGCAGCCCAAAACAGAAAAGCTCTGCATGACAAGAAAATAAAAGATTCTGAGCCAGTCAAGCTTGGTCAGCTTATTTACCTGAGAAACTGAGTGCAAGGACGTAACAAGATCCAGGATGCCTGGTCTAGCAACCCCTACAGAGTGGTTGAATTACCTGACAAGAACGGGGCAGTTTATGCTGTTGAACGAGCTGATGGTACTGGTGATTTGCGACGACAAGTCCACCGAACAGCCATGCAGATTTACCCCAGAGAACCTCACACTTGTCAGCCTGTGAGACCATCTAGTAAAAGAACAATGCAGCACAGCAGAGAAACAGACGAGTTCCAGAGAAAGGGAGAATCAGACACCGAAGATATTATCATTGCAGTTCCTAAAAGAGGAAATGTCAGAACTGACCCAGTTCCTGTCCCAGAGACACCAACGGAAGTTGGTGTTTTGTGTTTTTTATTTTAATGTGAAGTAGATGTTGGGAGGCGTGTTGTCAATCAGCCTACATTTAGTTCATTGTATACTGAGTCAGTTTCATTGAAGGAAAGGCACTGCGGCTTGTTAATCACTGTCAATTAGTGCTGCTTTGCTTAGCTTTTTTTCAGTATATTAAACTCTTATTGAAAACATCCCATGGATTCATTGTCTTTATAAAGCAATGTTTTAGTTCAATGGAACAGACTAAACAATTTCACTGTCAAAGTCAATGTGAAGTGAAGAATGATCGTCGCAGTTAATTTTCCAATTTAAGCAATTGGAAAGAAGAAGCCTGAAAAAAATCAGGGCTTCAACGGGATTCGAACCCGTGACCTCCGCGATACCGGTGCGATGCTCTACCAACTGAGCTATGAAGCCACACATTGCAAACTAATGGCACTGCGACGATCATTCTTCACTTCATCTACTACCGCAGTTCAAATATATGAATTATTTCATATATAATTCTCATCATTCACTCCTCACGGGAGATATGAACTCAATAAATTGACCTCGCTCCCAATGTGTGGCTTCATAGCTCAGTTGGTAGAGCATCGCACCGGTATCGCGGAGGTCACGGGTTCGAATCCCGTTGAAGCCCTGATTTTTTTTTTCAGGCTTCTTCTTTCCAATTGCTTAAATTGGAAAATTAACTGCGACGATCATTCTTCACTTCATCTACTACCGCAGTTCAAATATATGAATTATTTCATATATAATTCTCATCATTCACTCCTCACGGGAGATATGAACTCAATAAATTGACCTCGCTCCCAATGTGTGGCTTCATAGCTCAGTTGGTAGAGCATCGCACCGGTATCGCGGAGGTCACGGGTTCGAATCCCGTTGAAGCCCTGGTTTTTTTTCAGGCTTCTTCTTTCCAATTGCTTAAATTGGAAAATTAACTGCGACGATCATTCTTCACTTCATCTACTACCGCAGTTCAAATATATGAATTATTTCATATATAATTCTCATCATTCACTCCTCACGGGAGATATGAACTCAATAAATTGACCTCGCTCCCAATGTGTGGCTTCATAGCTCAGTTGGTAGAGCATCGCACCGGTATCGCGGAGGTCACGGGTTCGAATCCCGTTGAAGCCCTGATTTTTTTCAGGCTTCTTCTTTCCAATTGCTTAAATTGGAAAATTAACTGCGACGATCATTCTTCACTTCATCTACTACCGCAGTTCAAATATATGAATTATTTCATATATAATTCTCATCAAAGTCAATGTCTTGTTTTGTTTTGTTTTTAATGTGTTGCTTTACTTCTGTAATTTTTCCGGTGTTAAAGTGCCAGTTCGATCAAATTTTTTGAATTTTATGTTTGTGCATTTTTCGAAAGATTTTGTAGAGGTTCCTTACCAGGCCAAGCAGTTTTTCAACCCGAGCACTAAGAAGTTCGTTTTTTTTTCACGG
>CAXHUQ010000726.1:25000-35000 GCA_964020085.1 Micromussa lordhowensis | reverse complement strand
TATTTTTCACCTCAAAATGGCTACTGTTTCTTGCCTTTTCTTACCAGTAATGGTTAATGTTGAGTTAAAAAATGCGGGGAAAAAGATGTGTTGTGCATGGTTCCAGTAATACTGCTGATCTCGATACTGGAGTCTCTCTGCACAGTAGTCCTGTACTAAAAGAAAGTGCTCGATATTTATGAAAACTTAATCTTGTACGTGATTCTGTGATCTGCTCGAAAACTGTGAAGTGCCTTGCTTTGGCCGTCTAATTTAGATGGAAACTCCTCCAGGGTCGCTTCCAAAAATATTTAACAATTACCCTTCGAAATTGCGAGGAAATTGAATTTTTTTGAGGTCTGAACAAATTGATAACATAAGAAAATAAACCCGCGAAGTTGTATTGGCGTAGACCGTCTTCCAAGGTACCAGCAGAGACAAGCACTAGCGAAATTACTGGAATTAGAAATACAAATCACATCAAAGCATCCTATGAATCTCTGTCTAGAGGGTCGTCTAGTTCTAATTACCGTATTTTTTCGGTTATAAGGCGCACCCTTAACTTTTAAACATAATTGTATCAAGTTTACAAACTGAAAATTACTTCAAAATACTCAGTTATAAGACGCAACCTCAATTATTAGACTTTTTTGATTATGTTCACCCTTACTACAACAATACGCTTTCTAAACTTGCTAATTACGGTCCTTTCACTTTTGTAAACAAAGCGAAAAAGTCACACATTACGAACAAAAGCAAAAAAAGTCACACTCAGTGAACAAACGCAAAAAAGTCACACTTACTTAAGAACATACAAATTACTCAAGCTGTTCTGAATACTAATTGATCCGTTTTAACGCATATAAACAACGTTCGGCTGCTAGTGTTTTAATCAGTTGCAAAACTACACTCTCGTTCTCAAAGTAATCGTTCAGCGCGTACCCTAACTCGGAGATCATCATGCCAAATACTCGTCGTCATTCCTACGATCTAAACTTCAAGTTGAAGATTGTAGCAGAAGCGGAAGCCGTAAACAACAATCGTGAAATCGCTCGCGAATACGTCATATCAGAATCGATGGTTCGTAAGTGGAGAAACCAGCAACACATCTTGTTTACAGGCGAGTTAAAGATGACTGCAAAACGTGCCTCGATGGGTCGCTACCGGCCAAAAGATCCAGAACTTGATCAGCAGTTGGCAGACTGGTTTAGCGACCAAAGAAGCCAAGGTAAAAATTGTTCATTCAATATCTATGCATCGCCACTGTTCAAGTGTTTAAATTTTCGTCAAAATGTTGTTTATTTATGTTCTGTTATGTTGTACTCTCGCTCACTGCATGTTTTCTTTGACATTTGCAGGTCTATCAGTGAACAGCTTGATGCTCCGCCTGAAGGCAAAGGAACTGAGCTCTGATCCAGAGTTTAAAGCATCCCTTGGTTGGTACACTAACTGGAAACGTCGCCATGCCATTTCTATGAGAGCAAAGACAACCTTGGCACAGCGTCTACCGGCTGACATGGAAGAGAAGGTGATCGAATTCCATCGCTTTGTGCTGAGATCTCGACAACGTTGTGGCTATGAGCCGAGCCACATCCTTAACATGGATGAAACTCCGATGAGGTTCGAGTTGCCAGCCACGAGGACATTGGAGTTCACTGGAAACCGAACGGTGCCAATTTTATCCTGCGGTGGCGATAAGCAGAGTTTCACTGTTGTCTTAGCAGTGAAGGCGAGTGGCGAGAAACTTCCACCAAAAGTAATCTTCAAAGGCGTTCGTCAGCTTCGAATCCAGGTGCCGCCAAGAATGCAGGTTTCTGTGCACAAGAAGGGCTGGATGGATGAAGAGGGTTTGTTCTTGTTTTTAACATTTATGAAATACCGGCATTTTAGTTAGACCGAAAGCCGCCATTGACAAATACTTCGAGTAATTTAGTGACAACTGCAATCATCTCATGGGATCGAGGTTAAGAGTTTGTTTGTTTGTGACGTCAAAGTAATGCTTGTGTTATATTTCAAGCATGTGCTGTTAGTGCTCGCTTTACACAATTTGCGTTAGAATTTGGTTACCAGTACTTCTAGTATTTTATCATGGTTGAATCTTGTTTGTATTATTCGATTGTCAGTATTGGTACGTTACGAATAGACCACATAAGCCACATTTTCTACATTTAGTGATTTTAACGGATGTCGATCTAGCAGTCGAATGTGACATGAATTTGGCGCGTTTACATAACTCACGACCTTGGTTTTTACTGGTAAGTCTAATCAGAGTGTCTTTCTTTACATATGTAGGAACTATGGAGTGGATTCGGAAGAATCCTCGATTCACGCCAGAGCGTCGAGCGCTTCTTGTATGGGATTCCTTCCGCGGCCATTTAACGGATGCAGTAAAAGATCTCCTTTCCAGAAGAAACGTTGATGTAGCAGTAATCCCCGGTGGACTGACTCCCGTTTTGCAGCCCCTGGATAAGTGCATCAACAAACCATTTAAAGCAAAGGTCCGTGCACAGTATGAAGCTTGGATGGTTAATGGCCCGTTCACTTACACACCTTCCGGAAAGAAGCGGGCGCCCAGCAAAGAGATGGTGTTGCGATGGATCGATAGAGGATGGAATGAGATCCCAGTAGAGCTGATTACAAAATCCTTCAAATCCTGTGGTATTACGAATGCTCTTGACGGTACAGAAGATGAAGCAGTTTGAGAGGAAGAGCGAGAAGAAGCAGAAGATCCAGAAGATGACGCAATCGACAACGAGTTCGAAACGGAAAGCGAAGGCGAGGATGACGAGTAACTGAGCAGAGCTGACCTGTTTCAAAACGGTTCTTTTGAGAGCCACCCCGGTTTCTTTTTTTTCAAATCTGAAAAAGTCAATGACCAGCAATATTTGTTTTATGTTAATGGTATTTAGAGTACTTGAGTCCTTTTTATCTGGGAAATTTGGCAAATTTTATATTTTCGTGGCGCGAATATACTCGGCTATAAGACGCACCCCGAGTTTAGATCAGATTTTAATCTAACAGGCACATTTTCTTCAAAAAAAAAACGCTGCGCCTTATAACCGAAAAAATACGGTAATAATATTCCCCACAAAGTTGACACAAAGTCTTGAAGCAGGCAGCTCTGTGTGCAGGCATCTGATTTTGCAATATTTTGTTAAATGATCAGATAAATGTGATAGGTCAGCAGACCTTTGACATGACAAAGTAGAAGGTGAGGTTTTGCTACTTTTCGCAACCCTGTTGCCAGTACACAGTTGGTAAACTCCTTTCTCAGGTATTTGGAAAAGATTAATTTTCTAACAATAAAACAAAGCTACTTTTTCTTGATTTTGTGGAAGCGAGTAATGAGAATAAGAATGTTATTTAAACAGGCATTTGAAGGTAAAATTACTCTTCAAGCAACTTCTCATCTCTCTAGTCAAGTACTGATAATATTGTGCACTACAACCCTCGGGGGTACTCTTGATTTCAAGTGACAGGGATGAGTGAACAGAGGCAAATATCGAGACCCCCCCAAAATCCCTAGAGCTTTAAACAAAATCCAAAAAAATCCCCAGACCAAAATTTAACCCCCAAAAATCTCATGCCAAATTTCCAAGCCATAAAAATTTCCAGAAAGTATCAAGAACAACAATCTTTATTTAATATATGCAATTTACAATTATAACATAGACTGGCCCGTTGATAGCTAGAGCTGGTCTAGGCAGGCCAGTCCATGGAGATCTAATTACAAACGACCATACTTGTTTTTGTGTTCTGTTCTTGCTTTCACTTTGTGCTAAGTTATGTTATGTTTGGAGTGCTGTTATTAAAAAGCCGATGAAGGTTTCTCTTCTTCACGGTTTGCTCTCCTTGAAGCAGGTTCCAAGAATAACAGTAGAATTTACATATTCTTACACGTAATAAAGCTTACTGTACATCTCCATCCGCTGCAAAACTTGGACCAGAAAAAGTCCGATTGCCGAGTTAATGACAGCTATACAAGAACAAGGCACAAAAAGCAATGACCGTTTTTATGTCATTCACCGACCAGAGTTGACCCGGTTTTTGTAACTGCCGGCAACAAAGCACGCAGTGCATATAAACAGACAAGCATGGATGATATTATGCCAACAAAATAAATTGGAATTGAATTTAAATGTATTACCCCAGTTTCTTTAATCGAAGTGGATTTCAGAGCCATTCCAGCCTTTCGCATTTAGTCTTCCCGGTCGTTTGCATGATGCGTGGACATGATGTCAAATCATTAGCGAACCAGTGATGCCGCGTTCTTCTTGGCAAACGGGAATGCTTAACACAATGTTATGTTCTCAATCTCGTAACTGACATGACCCTGACATGGATGATCGGCTTTATCAAATGCTTCTTTGCGATAAAAATGCGGAGATTGAAGCTGAACAAAATGCTATTCAAACGTGACGCGTCTTTATTATCAAGGTAATACCTCGTCCAAAATGCTGCGGCGGTGGGACGAATAGCGTCCTCGGGTTTACCTAGGCGAGGTTGAGTGCGGGAATACCGCGTCATTGACGCATGGAAGCCCCACGGCAAGAATGCGGGAAATGGGTCAATATCTTCAGGCAGTACTGTATCAAGCATGTTTCATTGCATCTACCTTCTTCCTTCACAACTTCATGCCGTTGATCAGTTCCTGTTTTGACAGGGGCTCGACCTTTATTTCCAGGTAGTATTTTAGCTCATGCCAGAGGTTCTCAATCGGGTTAAGTCTAGTGTTTTCCGTCAGTTGGCCACCAGTTCATCCCTTGGCTAACTTCTTTTGGATCGCGCGGCTGGTTGTTTCATCATCCTTCTGCATCTGATCTTCTATAAACGCTCTGGCTTCAGCATTTTTAACTTTCTGGGTCTTCCAGTACTCGTGGCTTTCTTCGTGAATCCTGTAAGTTTCAGTTTCTTGATTATACATATGACGGTTGCAAAACTGACTGAAAGATATCTACTGGATGAAGATTTTGTTGACAGAGACTCGATTTGAGTATACATGTAGTTTGATACCGTGGACATAATTGCTTAGGAGTTTCTGAGGATCAATCTTCGAATGTAGGAATATAAACAACGGTTGCCACGTTTACACGACTCTTTGCATCACACTGTGAACATGGAGACTGAAGTCTCAGGAGAATAGGCCATATTCGTATTCTCAGTATTGGACTGGAACTAGCTTGCAATAGAGGCTCAAGCGGGGGAATATCATTTAAAAGAGATAAATGTCATTTCCATTTGAAAAGATTCCCCGCATTAGCCTCATTTGCAAGCTAGTTCCAGTCCCATACCTAGAATACGAATACAGTCTATTAATGAACTAAGTAACTTTGAACTTTTAAAACAAAAGGATGTTTATATCTGTTTTCAGCATTGTTTATAGAGCAAATTTTCCTGGACTTTTCGCTATGATGCAAACTTTTTCTCTCAAAAGTTTGTTATTCTCAATGACATTTTGTGCGAATTTTCACATGCTCTTGTGAAGAAAAGGCTGAATTATCATTTTAATTAAAACAATAGACCTTTCGAAAATTCGTCAAACTTCGTACAAAAAATCAGTTCACTAAAAATTTCTTTAAATTTCATCGAAAAGCACTGAAAAGTCACGAAAAGTACCGAAATTCGTTTGCATTCTTTTTGCACAGTACTGTATCTATTTCAAGGACAAAGAAAACTTGATGCCTATAATTTGCCATATAATTCTCACCTACAGCAGTTCCATTATTTTGGTCTGGGACAGCTGGGGTTCCTTTGAATTCAACAGTCAGATGGCTCCCAGCTTATCTCAACCATTTATGTCTTATCAACCTTGACAATATCAAGCTTTGCACTAAAAGGTAAGGAAGAATGTACAGGCCATGAAAATCCTAGATAATTTAGTTTTATCAACTGAGTTGATAATGTGAATTGGCCACGATAAAGAGATTCGAATAAAAAAAAATTGAAAAAAAAATAAAGAGATTCAAAAGCCGACGTTTTGAGCGTTAGCCTTTCATCAGAGCGAATCGAGGAATTGTGGGTTGTGTGTGGTTTATATACAGAAAGATGAAGCTACGCTATTGGTTGGTGCATGGTAACATGAAAAACAACAGAGTAAATTAGTTGAATGAAAAGTGTTCTTGATACTGTGAGGGTTAAGAGTGCTGATTTGAAAAAATAAATTTTGTTTTAGAGTTTTGTGGCATTCCATACTTTCTTGACGTAGGGAAAGGCCGCAGACTCCCCTATGTTGCTTAGAATGATTGGGGAGATAAAAGTGTCTCGCGACCGGTTTAGATGCGTTTTTGTCATCTTTCTCTACGTCACACAGGTGTTCTCAGAATCAGCTGAGGTACAGGTGAAATGATCAGTGATCTTTATTTTCTCAACGTTACTAATGAAAGGACATGTTTTGCATTGTGTGTGTGCACATTTAAAAGTTCTGGGTTGATCACTTGTTTGAAATACACTTCTGACTAAAAAGGTACCTATGTTTTGTCACATTTGAATGAAATTAATGGCGTTTGCAAAAAGATTCTACCAGTATCGGGATCATCTTGAGGTAATTTAAAGTTTTTTTTAGAATGATTTATTTTACTGCGTGGTTGTGAGGGTGAAATGTGAGGGTGAATGGAATTCTATCATTATTCTCCTTCTGTAACATTTGTAGTGCTGACTGGCGATCAGTTTGCTGGACGCGATGATGGCCCACTTGAACAACAGAAGCAGGACAGCCACGTTTGTTGAAAAAGTCACAGATTTCAGAGTCATCAGAACAAAGACAATGAAGTCTAAGAATCTGATAATAAGGAATGGAATTCTTGACATGTGATGTGTGTGAGGATGAATACAACAAATAACTGTGAGAATCTGTGGGCTTGTAGTGCACACTGGTGCATATAACGTTGCCTTCGATAGAAACTTTAATATCCAGAAATGCTAAAGAAGTATTGGTGTGGGAACTTTCTTTCACCAAATAACTAACAGATGATTTCTGTTTATACAGGAATTGGAAAATAAAAATCTTCATTCCAGAAAGTAAAGTAACTAAATGAGACAGTATGGAAATTTGGGGCTCATGTAAGACTACACAATCTGTCTATCATTTAAAAATGCCTTTCTCATTGCCGCGACCAAAGTTTCACAGTTAAAACTTCTAGTTATAGTGTTCAGTAACATAAATGTTTAAAGATATTATGATTTCAGCATTAAGTAAATTTGTTATATTTATACAATAAAAACCAAAATAACAGGTCACTCTTTTTTTGGTTGCAGGCTCTGAAAATGCTGTGGGCCACCTACAACAAAACAGTCTCTGTCTACATCAAATCTTCAGAGAACCCTGCGCTATCATATTTTAATTAATCATTGCATGAACTGACTTACTTGGTTTGTTCCTCTCCACTCCCTGTGGAACATAGATCCATGGGGGCCACCCAGCATCTCCTAATGTTTTGGGCTAACTTCTGGATCTGCCTCCAAGAGTGGACTGCTTTCCCCACCTAGTCATCCACATTTCTCCTGAAGCTGTTCCTGGGACAGGGCAGATTAAAACATGAACTTGATTTAATAAAACCATACCAAGTCTATGCAACTGTCTGCATTGGTCTTGTCAAAGCACCACTCAATTTGTGCTTGTGTCGGGGCCAGGTAAAGCAAATTGATTTGGGGATTTTAACAAGCAACCATACCATTTTCTGATTCCACAATGCACATCTGGATTTCAGCAAAGAAACACCCCTTAAGCCTAGTTTTAGTAAATATAAAAGGAAAAAAATGTTTTGAAAGGTTTATGGGTAGTTACATGAAACAACTTTCATATATGGGATACCTCTGTTGGTAAGCACACTTAAGGTGGTACCGGAAGCTAATTTGGCCAATTTTGGGCATTTTTTTAGGGCTGTATCAGAAACAATGTTAATGAGAGTGAAGTCGTTTCTGCATGACTTCTTTTTTCTTTCAACTAGTCTCTGAAAAAAATTCTTCCCCAGCAATTTAAAGAATTTGTAAAGTTCAAGATATTTAGGGTGTGGTCATTTCTTGTAATTTCTATAAATTTGGTCAAATCTAATATGGAATAAATAATTTTGCCCTTAGACTCGCTACCAGATTTAATGGTATAAAATACACTATTTCACCACAGTACACCTCCTCATTTTGATTTGATAAGTTGTAAAAATAAAAAAATTGCGAAAAATATTTTTGAAAAATGTGCATTCCTGTCACATAATAACTATTTTGTTTCTGAGTGCGTACTGCGGAAGATATTTTCGTATTTGTATGCAGTTTGTGTCTGCAAAGTTTGAAATCTCTGCCATAAATCCTTCTGAAGAAAACTCAATAAACGTGCCTTAATGTTCTACTCCATGAGTGCAAAACATCCTCAAATTCACCATAAATTCCCTCAAATTGTTCGCCATCGATCTTTTTATCTTCCTGAGAAGGCAGTCATGTTTGGAGTGTCCGCAATTACAAATTCCAGCGGTAAAATGCTTTACATCCCTCCAAATAAAGCCATGATGCCCATATTAGAGTCAACATTTTCCCCGCAAAACCAATGGGAAGGGGAGATAATTACTTCCCCTAGCAACGGCACCTTTGTTCACCACACTCAGCGGGAGTCGACAGCGAATACTACTTATTAGAGTGGCAAACGCAGATACCGAGTTACAGATTGAAAAATATTCAGAAAGAGAGAATTTTATTTATAAAAAAAGAGAAAGTTATTTATTCATGGCATCCAGTGATGCGAATGCAAGCTGGTCGAAAACCCTTCACGATTTGTGAGGCACAGGAAGTGGTTCGAGAATACGTTTGGACTTTGACAAGCTGGAGGAACATGGCTGGAGTGTTGTTTCGAGGGACGTTGGAAACAAACGGCTTTTAACTTTCATTGACCCAGAAGGCCGCAAACATAAAAGTGCCAGAGATGTAGAACGAAAGCTGGATTCTGAAGGGACTTTGCACCGTTTTCTAAAAGATGAAGCTACCAGCAGAACCGCCGAAGAAACTGGGATTGCGACCATAAAGCTGCTTGACAAAAATGCGGACGACCCTAATTATGAGCCACCATTGAAGCAAAGAATTTGTTCGGATAAAGTGAAAAATGAGTGAGTAATGAATCACAAATTTTAAAGTGGTACTATGACGAAAATCGTACCTTTCCTTTTTAAGCCATTTTGAAACATAAAAAAGTGGACTGCATGAGAAGAAAAATGCTGTTTACTATTTTCAAATATCTCTTTTCGTTCCAAAGATATTCAAGTTTTTAAAATATGCAAATTAGCCAAGTGATGACGTCATACGCTCAACCAGAATTTGTTCAAATATGATGAAAAGCGATATCTCAGCCAATTTGTTTCAGAAATGTTTGATTCTTTGCAGTAAGATTCTACTAAATATGCTCCATAATATGAGCTCAACAGTTCTGTTACCATGGCAACATACTGGGTTCCAGACCTCCCCCATATTAAAAGCTTTTCTGGCCACCTTTGGCGTTCCATTTTGTTATTTGCTAACAGCACTTCATATGCATGATCCAGTAAGCCTATAAATATGTTAGCTCAACTTTGTGGCCCTGTTTAACATTTCCAAGCTGAAAATCACCAACATATTGAAATTAAGTGGGTGGGGACTGGAAAAGAGTGAATTGCCATGGCAACGGAATTTTTTATAGCGATAGGTGTGTTTCCTGTAGAACTATTAGCCTGTCAAGTTTCAATGATTTGCACTGCAATTTGGCCAAGATAGCTCTATTTATATACTCAATATAATATTGGGTTGAGTAAATGACGTCATCGGTTATCTCATTTGCATATTTTACCCATTTTTCAAACTTAAATATCTCCGGCACTAATGCAGATATTTGCAAACGGTAAACGGCGTTTTGATTCTTTCATGGAATGCTATGTGATACACTCAAAAAAACAAGGGGTAAAAATTTGATCATAGTACCACTTTAAGTTCTTCTAAAAGTATTTATTGCAGAGCGAGATCAGTGTCTGTATTTGTAGTTTACAGTTGCAGGTTGTAAATATTCGCA
>CAXHUQ010000726.1:10000-20000 GCA_964020085.1 Micromussa lordhowensis | reverse complement strand
ATTTTAGAAAGAAGCATGTAAAAAACTGCCAAATCAGACACACCTATGGTGATGAAGATGGAGAGCAATCTTGTAATGAGGAAGAAGCCCTGTTACTAACAGAAACAGCTATTGCAGATGGAACTGCAGGAACTCCTCCTGTGTTGGCACCAATTCCCGCCACCCCCCCCCCCTGAAGGAGTTGACCTGGAAGTTGGGGGAAAAAAATGCAAATGGTGTGGCAGCAGAACCCATCTGAGAAAGAGCCATAAAGACCGCCCATTCAACAAAAGAGTGTAGTGGTCATGAGCAAAAGAACAAGGTTTATGTAGTGTATTTTGATAAATATAAATGATTGATTTTCCTCCCTGAGAAAAAGACAGTAATAGTGTGAATTCTAATGTGCACACTGTACTCTGAAAAAAATATCTCTGAAATCCACACCTCAGTCGTTGTGACAAGCACTACATATCCATCGTAAAAAGGTGTCAAGGAACAAATGTTACTTGCTTCTTTTGAAAGCTGTGCATCTTGAGAAAATCTGGCTGGCAAATAAATTATTTTCTCAGCTTGATGGACTCATAAGCAGTGTTCCCAAGATGAAACTTAGAACAATTGACTCCCAGGGTCAAAATGTACCTTTGCCAGGAGGGGTGTAGAATTTAAACCTAAATGGTATTTTTTGTGTGGTGCCAAATTCACATGTTTTTCCCTCATTTGCTCATGTCAGTTATCATTTTCTAATCTCGGAATATCACAAACAACAGTGACCAGTGACTAATATATGTTTTTTTGCCAAGAAAGTTGACAAGCACATCTGATATGATTCAATTTATTTACTTTCAAATAGGTCAGTAAAAAACTAGGCAATAAATATACACTTTGTAAATAAAAAGAAAAATTGTTATTTTGTTAACGCTAAGGCCAGGTTGCATTGAACAAGCCGTCAAAGGTGACATGGTAAACCTAAGGAAAAAAGGAAAAAATTATGTTGAGAATCACATTGTGTAGTTCCAGAAAAAATCCATACCCCCCCCTCCCCACCCCTCTGGAAATTCCAATTGAGCTTCATACCTTTAAATGTTTTCATCTAAGAGAACTCCTCACCTCACAGGGAATTCTAATCCCTTCTGCGGAGGGAGTAATAAATATTTTCTCGACCTCCACATTACTACAAAATCGAACAAGATCACCCAACCACGTGTCAGTGAGCTTTGAAGAATGAGGTTAATGTATATAACAGTGGTTGCTATTCTTATTCAATGAGATGTAAATTAAATGGCGGGTATTCTGACGTTTAAATCAAATGAAAATGACCGCTGCTCCCTCAGAGTCTGGGTAGTCCCTCAGGTTTTCATGGATCTATTCTCTGACGGCTTCTTTGAGGGATACGGGAAAAACATAGGTGGGGCTCACTCGTCCCCGAAACTCCCCTTCCCCTATGTGATTTCCGTACTGAGGGATACAAAAAAGGAAAATTAGCAGAGTGAACAAGATCAATGCAACATAAACGCATTGTCCTTTTACTTGCAAATCGTGATTGGTTCGAATTTGGCACTAGGCTAAACAATATAAAGCATTTTTGCCACAGCAAAGAAACGTTTGGCTAAAAATTTGTTATCCATCAATGCAACATGGGGGAAACTAATTTTCGGTGTGGAGTGCAGCTTCAGTTTTCAAACAAAAATGCCATGTGGTTGGACCTTGGACAACATCAGAAAGTCAAGCAGAAAAAAGGAACAGCTATTGGCAAATAAATCAGCCTGAGGAAATATTGGTATGCAATATTAATAATGTAACAATTTTTAATGTACAGATAACAAAGATTTCCTTCCTCAAGGCTCCTACTTCCACTTACCCAAAGAATGCCGAACAAGCGGCGGTATGTTCGCCGGCGGCATGCCTCCAGCGTTTCATTGTCCTTTCGTCGTATTCTCAATAAAATTCGGCGCAGGCCGGCCGGTGTGTGATCAAAACTAAAACGAAAATACAAAAATCTTGTTTCTTTTCCTTGAGAATAACACAAACAACTATTTCAGTCAAAATCGTGACAAATTTCCATATTTACCAGTGTTCTCGAAAGGCAACTTTGAGGGCTTCCATGTCCAGGGCGACGGTAGAATATGAAAGAGGATGCCAATACTGAGAGCCAAAGTTTTATTTCCATTCTAACAAAGCGGTCTCGGCTTTCAAATCAAAGTAAGAATTATTAACAGATCTGTCAACATAATAATCTTTGGGGAATTCCACACATATACGAAACCATGATTATCCCAGCATGATGTCCTTATTTTTCCCGCTAAACAGCTTATAGAAATGAAAGTTCTCTCGCTTATATCTCGCAAACGAATCGCTTCAGAGTTCTGACATTTCGCATGTAGATTTTATTTTCAGTGATCTTTCATATGTGAAAAAATTACTTAAATCTAACAGGGTCACTTTAGCCTCCGGTACCACCTTAAAACATAGCCTTAGCAATGCAGGCATTCTGATTGGCTAATGCACTTGATCCATATGCATGTGGGTTGCATGTTCATGGCAGTTTACTCATACTCTTTAACCGTAATTTTTTCTTCGATGTTGACACTTTTTAAAACATAATTCCTATTTTTCTTCTCCTAAAATATTGGAAAACCCAATAATTCTTCCCGAGATGAGGAAGATTATTCCTGTGAGCAAACAAATTTCAAGCCAAAGTTTTTGCTGGGCCTCAGCACCTAAGAGATTTGCTAATTTAACTGAGCAGGAGTTGAATCAGCTGGTTGAACAAAGGCACTCGGCACTCAGAGACAGACCAAAAACAAGACAAGCTGGTCTTTATCAACCTTTTGAGGTTAGTAATGCATCGCAGGAATTTTATAGACAATTTTTCAGTGATTTGGGGACAATAGAATTCAGCATAAGCTTTAATATAAGACTTCTCTGGCATCAAAAGCCATTTAAATGCTTTCAGCAAGCAAGACTAGTACATGAGAGTTTTACCAAATTTCTGTTTTAAGTAAAGCCTTACTAACTTTTGAGAAACACTCTAACCAACAGCAATTTTCATTGGTTGTTACCTTGATACTTAGGTTAACTAAGCAGTTTGAAGTTATTTGTTTGTCCAAGATTGAGAAAACCTAAACTAACTCACCACGATCCAAGAAAGATGTTGTTGTGTCACATTGTCAGACTTTTTAATGAACAACTTCGCATAGATTGGAGTGATGTGGGATGCTACTGACTTCATGTTAGCAGGAAGAGATTCAATAAACACTTCCATCTAAGGAGAGATGTTAAAAGTCCCAATGTTATATGAGAAATGGTAAATGTGCAGCGTCCAACTATCGAGTTATGGATGCACATGGAGGTTTGCACTCAAGAAGCTAGAGTCGCACCACAGGCTTCCCAAGCTCAAAATTCAAATCTGCATATGCTTGTGCATATATAGAATTGTATGGGAAAGTCACCGATGGTAAAACAAAAATTGTGTAAATAACTATCTAATTTGAAATAAAGTTTTCCTACCTCAAATGTGTTGTGTACTTCCTGATATACTTGTGACTGACTCTGTGCCAATGGCCGTGTTGTCAGCACATGACTTGGTTCAATGGACCAATCAGGGTTGACACTGCATCAAGGGCTGTTACACAAGGTCAACTATCAGGTGTCATCCTTAACTCTGATTGGTCCATTTGAATCAAATCACATGCTGACAACACAGCCGTTGCCATGGGATCGGTCACAAGCATATCAGGAAAGCCGAAGAGAGTCTTTCACGAGTCTTTCGACCACCGAAACACACATATGTGAAGTGAAATTTATTGGGTTTTAAGGAACTGTTGGTTTTATTGCGATTATTAGAGGAGAGAGCAATTTGTGGAGTAATGTCTGGCCCGCGATCAATGGAGTGGTCTGCCTTCTCCTTCTTTTAGAAGAGGAGAAAACAATTTCAAATACCTTCACAAAACTGCATTAGAATGGCTTCAAAATCAGTAGAAGAGGCAAGTAATACAATACAATACAATACAAACTTTATTGACACTCCCTAAAGAGGGCTTTTCAGTGACAAATTATCTAAAAAATTGCAAAAATACAATAAAATAGACGTGAGATAAAACTAAGACCGAAGGGATAGGAAAGCAGCAAATAATTTGGCTCTAAGTTCACGTTTAAAATTACGAGAAGATTTGCAGAGTTTAAGGGAATTATCTAGACTATTCCAGAGACTTACTGTACGATAAAAAAATGTCCTTTGTCCAGATTTAGATTTATATAAAGGTATATGCAAAGTACGCAACAAATTTGACATAGGAAAACTTTATTTCAAATTAGATAGTCATTTACACAATTTCTTTTACGACCGGTGACTTTCCTGTACAATTCTCTATATACACAGGCATATGCAGAGTCAACGTTGAGCTTGGGAAGCCTGTGGTCGCAAGAGGTTCACACGCAAAAAAAAACACAAAACGCAGCACAAACTAAATATCATCAGACAATTTCCAAACCACCTTAAGGTGGCTAAACAGTAATATTTCCGTAAGAAGCCTGGGCTCTAATGCGCACTTCAGCGCGAGGAATGACGCAATCACCCGAGGGGTCACGAGACAGCGCGTGAGACAACTCACAACAAACATGGCAGCGCAGCCGAGGTTTACTTCGTAAAACTTTGCTTTGCCAAATTTAGTGAGCTGTTTACGATATCGCTTGTTTTTACCTTTAAGAACATCCATCCTTCAGGTAATTTCAAATGAGAAAAAACATTCTTTTAAACTGCTGTGCTGGAACGTGAACGAAAAGTTCACGATTGATTGTGCCAGCTATCAACCTAAACAACAGCAGGAAAAAAATACTTTTCAAGTTTTCTTCGTTCTTTTTACTAGGCCACCTTCACCTTCGGGTATTTGTGGTACTCTTCCTGTACCGCTTGTGCTGCTAACGACAACAGCGAAAAAGAAAACACTATTCGCGGGTATTCACATCTCTTTGCACGGAATTGCGGGCTTCACTGAGCAGCGGGCTGCCTTCACGCATGTGCAAAGTGCGATCTTGCAAGGTCAAGATTTTAATTTGCGCGTAGAACGCGCGCAAAAAATTCCTTATTCACGAAGCTAATATCTCAAAAACGGATCCGGTGACCCTACTTTTTTAATGCAAAAACTTATTCAACAGCAAGAGCGGAATGCGTGTGCGAAATTTAAAAAAAAAAAACGCGGAGTGGACATTTTTAAACCTGGAAATTTCCATTTTTTTTTTAATTTAACCCATTGACTCCCGAATGAAATTGCATGCGACATACCCCTAAATTCCCAGGCGGATTTTTTACTTTTCAGAGCCAGCACGAGCGCTAAAAATAAACCATATGCGCAGTAACCACAGACACAAGATCAGGTTTCAAGACTTCGTTTATTTAAAGTTTAATATTTGAAGGGCCAAAAAATTAAAAAATATCAACAAAAAGAACTCAATCTGATGTGTAGAATTTCTAAGAAAACCAGCACTCCAAGCTGCGACTGTTTTGGTCGCCATGGCGAGTGAAAAAATAATTTGGCGACTAAATTTTAAAAGCAGGTCGCCAAATTGGCGACTGGTGCAGTAAAAAAGACTGATTGTTCATCAACAGGGTATTTTCCAATATAATCACTAAGCCAAACAAATTTAATCACAATTTTTGCATGCTTGTCTTTCTTACCTGTTTCTTTTTACTTTTATTTACTTTCCTTAACGGTAAATAAGACTGTTCAACAAGAAAAACTGTTAAACTGAAATGAAAACTAACATCGTCGGAACGTTCTTCGAACGATTTCAATAGGCAATTGCAGAAACGTGAGAGGACTGGGAAAGAGTATGGTTGTTTTCCGTTTGTTTGAAAAACTAAGATATTCAAATGAAAGATCAACTAAATTTGAGAATATTTACCAAGAATAGAAGTATTTAGAGAAGGAAAATGGCAAAATGGTAGCTCTTCAAATATCACCTAAAATAGAGAGTTTGTATGGATTGGGTAGACAAGCCACAAAATTATAAGGATTTGTATGGAATTTTGCAACTTTTGAGATTCTCCCATTTGAACAATTTTCAACTGAAAACTCTCAAACTTGGCTGGGTAGCTTTTCATTCAGTAACATTTCAGTTGAAATGTTTAGATTTTCAATCTAATCAATATAAGAAACTTGTCCCAGTCCTCTCACGTTTCTGCAATGGGCTATGTGGGCTTGTTCTGGTTAGCAGCACTAACCCCATATAAAGGGGCACGAAGTGTCCTTCTTAGAAAACGATTTGATTTTGGCGACCAAATTTATTGTAGTGGTGACCATTTTACAGAGGGAGGTCGCCAAAAGGCGACTTCTGAAAAACTTGAGCTTGGAGCACTGAAAACAAGAAATTATATTTTTTCTTTGCCACGCGACAAAAGCTGAGAAAATTGAAGATGCAAAAATGAGTTAATTTGTTACTTCAGAGGACAAAACCAGACTGGATACCACAGAATTTCCATTCTTTTACTATCACTGAAAACATTTGAGAAAACACCAGAAAATGAAGGCGAAAGACACAATGTAAAAACCAATTTAAAAAGAAGAAATCAGATAATTTCTTCGCCGCCTGACGAAATAATACAGCGCAGCGCAAGAAAAATGAAAGTTGTACATCAAAAAGCCACCAAAAAAGGCCAATTATTTTGAGATAAATCATATTTCAACTGTGTTAATTTAGTGCCCACTTAGTTCTTTTCTCAGGAGTTCTGTAGTAGCTGAATAAGACTCGAAAAGATATATTTGAGCGAAGCGAAAAAACTAAACAAACAAACCACACGGGTCGCCGTAAATTAACCCATTGACCCCCGCATCAAACTGTCCGCGACCCACCCCTAATTTCCTGGCGTTTTTTGGAATATTTCAGAGCGAGCGAAAGCAAAAAAATAAACCATATGCGCAGTAACCACAGACACAAGGTCAGATTTCAAGACTTCGTTTATTGAAAGTTCAATAACTGAACAGCCAAAATATTAAAAAATATCAACAGGAAGAACTTAACTTGATGTCTTTCACTTGTAAGAAAACAAGAAATTATATTTTTTCCTTTGCCGCGCGACAAAACCCGAGAAAATTGAATACCCAAAAATGAGTTAATTTTTGACTTTAGAGGACAAAGCGAAACCGAGTAAAACAGAATTTTCATTCTTTTACTGTAACGTATAACATTTAAGAAAACACCAGACCATTAAGGTGAAAAAAACAAGTAAAAACCAATTTAAAAGAAGAAATTCAGATAATTTTTTCGCCGCCCGACGAAATTATACAGTGCGGCCAAAGAAAGATGAAAGTTGTACATCAAAAACACGACAAAAACAAGCCAATTATCTTGAGATAAATCGTTTTTCAACTGTGTAAATTTAGTGCCCACCTAGTTCTTTCCTCAAAAGTTCTGTAGAAGCTGAACAAGGCTCAATAAAATATATTTCAGGGAAGCGAATACACAAGACAAACAAACCACGGCAGTCGCCGTAAATTAAATATGCAGAAATTCAGCGTGACAAAATACTGTTCACTTTTAAAACCTAAAATTCCGAAATAAAGGCGACCAAATGAAAGAAACATGATAGGGAGTAAAATAACAATAAATTTTCATTCAACACAAGGCAAAAAAACTTATCTAAAAGCACAAAAATGTTCAAAATTTCACGGACGTGATTTACCGCATGACCGCGTGTTCGAATTAATTATTCACGCTAAAGCGAAAGCGTGAGTTTTTCCCTACAAGTTTTGAAGTTATTTTATCGGCCGTGGCTTTGCCATTCGTGCTAAATGCTAAATTCGACTTAGAACTAATACTCTACATTACCATTTTGTTTTCTTAAGTCCAGGCAGCTGCTTTAAATCCACGATCTGTATTCAAAACTCACTTGAAAGTGCAACGATCATCTTGTTTTCGCCGCGGTTGAAGGAAGGAAAAATTTTCCTCCAGAAAGGTTTGAGGACTCCATTCACCTTGGTCTTCCATTCTGAGACCACCAAAACATCGATTTATGTTTTTCCTTTTCATTTTTAAATGCCAAAGAAGCAATTTCTCCGTTTTAGGAATTAAAACAAGACCCTGGAAGTTTGTAGATTTGTTGTGCAACGTGCCATGATTACCTGCGCTTTTCGAGCGCATGATTTTAAGACGAAAAACCATCTTTCTAGGACCCCTAAAGGCGTCTAAAAATATGCTCAGAAGATCCATTCTCATTGGTTTATTTGTCCTTAACAACAATAGAACAATAGGAGGACCAAAATATCTTCAGGGAGGGTAGGAGGGGCAATTGTCCTGACCTGCCTTTTTACGGCCGGTTACGGCCGGCACGGGAAATTGGGGGTGGGTTTTCGCACGGCCGGTTACGGCCGGCACGGGAGACAATGGGTTAAATATGCAGAAATCGAGCGGGCAAAAATACTGTTCACTTTCAAACCTAAAATCCCCAGAGAAAGGCAACCAAATGGACGAAACATGACAGGAAGCTCGATAACAATAAATCTTAATTCAACATGAAGCAAAAAACTCATCTAAAAGCAAAAAAATGTTCAAAATTTCGCAGACGTGCTTCACTGCATGACCGCATGTTCGAATTAATTATTCACGCTAAAGCGAAAGCTTGAGTTTTTGCCGACAAGTTTTGCAGTTATTTTGTCGGCCATGGCTTTGCCTATCATTAAAAAAGTTGAATTCAACTTTGAGGTAATATTGTACATTACCATTTTTGTTTTCTAAAGTCTGGGAAGCTGCTTTAAATCTGCGATCTGTATTGGAAACTCACTTGAAAGCGTATCGATTGTCAAGTTTTCGTGGCGGTTGAAGGAAGGAAAAATTCCTCACCAGAAAGGTTTGAAAACTCTGTACACCTTGATATTCCATTCTGAGACCACCTAAACATCGTTTTCAGTGCCAAAGAAGTAATTCCTCCATTTTAGGAATGAAAACAAGACCCTGGAAGTTTGTAGACTTGGCCCGCCATGCGCCATGACGAACGCATGATTTTAAGACAAAAAACCATCTTTCTAGGACCCCTAAAGTTCTTTAAAAATATGCTCAGTAAGTTGATTCTGATTGGTTTATTTGTCCTCAAGAACAATAGAACAATAAGAGAACCAAACAGTCTTCAGGGAGGGTAGGAAAGGCAATTGTTCCCATGCCATTTTTTCGGGCGGTTATGGGCGGCACAGGAAATTGAGGGTGGGTTTTCACATGGGCGGTTACAGGCGGCACGGGAGTCAATGGGTTAAGCAAAATCTACTCCGCAGAATTTTTTCTAATTTCCCCTTTTTGCTCATGGATGTTACGTAACATCCATGAGCTTAGGAGGCAGTCGGATGGCACTCGATCACTCACTCACTCACTCACTCACTCACTCACTCACTCACTCACTCACTCGATTCTGATTAATTTATTCATTAAACCGGATTAAATCGTTTCTCCCAACCCTCCCCTGCTTAGTATGGTTCTTTTCCTAGGCACTCGTGGTGTAGCTTCAGCAGGTTTTAGCGGGGTACTAGAAAGACGAATTTTTTGTACGACAACATGGAGTTCGTACATATGGCAGCTAACGCGGCACGAAGATGGTTTTTGGCTCAACTCGTGGAGTTGTAAAATTGAAATTTGTCAAGCTAAGCAGCAGTAGCTGTAACAAATGGACATGGAAAGACAAGAAGCATAGCGCTCGTCAAAAACCATGTGTAAATTTATATTGAAAGGTCAAGGTGTTTTTTCATTAGACGTAAACAAAATTCTCCGATTACAAGTCACGGTAAACTCACGCTATGCAAAGAATGTAATCAGATACTCTTTTTGTATATTTGCTAAAGGGCAAGAGAGTCACGTTTCGCAGACAGTGTAAGTAAACAGCCACGTGTAAGTAAACAGCCACCAGAAGATGGTAAATTGTTTTTTGTTAGATTATTTTTTATCAGTGCTGGCCTGATGGGCCGCTTGGCACAAATGTAGACTTTGACTTCCACCGTCTGAGTTTCTATTTGCAGAACGAGTGCTTGTGCCAAACGTTTCC
>CAXHUQ010000726.1:0-5000 GCA_964020085.1 Micromussa lordhowensis | reverse complement strand
TTACCAAGAGAGAGCATATGAGCATGATGAAGTAGATATTGTCTTACTGCGATTGTACAACCAATACAAGACGGAGGAAAGAACTGTGGTGGCTTCCAAAGGAGGTCATGTTGAAAAAGACTTGTTAAACAAACTGAACATTCCTTGTCTCGATTTAGAAACTTGGGGTTGCCCCGAATACGAACAGTTAAAACAAACGATTGTAGAACCGTTAGCGAGTTGTGGTTTTCACTTAAATGATAATATTCACCATTGTCCCATGACTGAGTGTCACGCGTTTTGGTTATGGTTTCAAACTTATGTCATGTAATTTGGGCTCTTTTAACCCCGATTGGTTCATGAAAATATCTGTTAAGTTTTATCTAAACTCTCAGCTTTGCTGACGAGAGAGAATTAATTCTCAGCTAACTGGTCAAGTTTTCCGCTCCGTTAGTCACGCACTGAATCCACTTCAACACTAGATTTGCATACAAACTCCAACGGAAAAACCCCGTGGGACAGCTCTACCATTGAAATGACAACAATAGAAGTTCAGACCTCTAATTAATTGTCAACACACGACAATAAATATTTTTCGGACAACGCGTTTTCTTAAGAAACTTTATTGCTTGTTATTAGCGAATACAAAAAAAATAATACACGCAGATTTGAAATGAATACACCAAAATTAAAACAACTACAAAATGTTTATGAGTAAAGCATCAGGAAATTAGGATGCAATCAATCGTCTTCATCGTATTGAGAAGGCGAAGTCCTGTGTAAACGTCGAGATCGTCTAGAGGCTTTCTTCGGTTCATAGTCCAGGTAATTTACAAATTTGACAGACTGGGGGCGTTTACGCTTTCTAACTGGTGACAGCGTTTCGACTGTGGGAGGGGGAGTCAAAATGGAGGGAGGGAGGGAGGGAGATGAGATAGAAGAAGAGGTTGCCATGGTAGATAAGGCTTGTGGGGCTGTCACTTGGGTTGGTGCTTGAACTGGAGTCGCTGGTATGATTTCTGGTGGTTTTTGAACGGGGTTTGGCGCAGTTGGTACGTAGCCTGTCAGTACATTCGTAGACATTTGATTTGGCTCTTGGGGTTGGGTGTGTATTGTTGCTTCAGGTATTAAAGATTTGAGCTGGTGTTTATAGTTTAAAAACTTGTTTTGCAACTGCATGTACTGCTTCGCTTTTTGGTCCTCTCCAAGGTTTGTTCGATACAGGAGATTATCCATATTATTCTAAATGCATCTCCGAAATTGGCGGTGGTTGATCGATCACGGTTTGAGCTTGTTGTAACAGTGATTGTACCCAGACAGTTTTTCCCGTACCGGTCATCCCTGCAACCATGCAAGTAAATGGATGAACCAATTGAAACCGCTGACACTTTTCTTGAGACATTGGTATGACTGGAGCAAAGTTGGAATTACTGTGTTTTCTGTTCATATGTCTTTGCATACTATCTTTTCTAGAGAAATCCTTTTGACAAACAGGACAGGACCAACTCATGTCAACTCATTCAAAGCTTAGCGCAAACTGACAAAATGCGTATGATGCTCCACATTTATATAGGCTTCAACCACAATTCTATTGTTTTCCACCACCACCACCACCACAATTCTATTGTTTTCCACCACCACCACCACAGTTCTATTGTTTTCCACCACCACCACAATTCCATTGTTTTGTACCACCACCACCACCACAATTCTATTGTTTTCCACCACCACCACCACCACAGTTCTATTGTTTTCCACCACCACCACCACAATTCTATTGTTTTCCACTACCACCACCACAATTCTATTGTTTTCCCTCCTTCTATTGTTCTATCACCATATCGAAAACCATATAAAGCACGACACAGGAGTATCAGTGCCATTTGAACTTGGTAAAGTGTTGCGTACACTTCATTTTCGTCAGAGCAGAACAGCAAACCTTTAAACGCGATGAGGAAACTTTACATCCCGAATCACAAATTGTACGAAGAATATATTTAAACCAAGCTAAGCAAAAAGGAGGCAATTTACCGGCTTTTCACGGTGCTCGATTTTAGCAGGGATATGGCTTAGGTTCCATATTTAAAGGTCTTTTCCGTTGGGCGATGACTCATTTACAGCAAGGTGCTAAAGTACTGGGCAAAAAGGCGTTACAAACCGGAGCCCAAGTGGCTCAAGATGTTCTGGAAGGAAATAATGTGAACACAGCGCTGGCAAAACGTAGTAAAGAAGCTATTGGTGGACTAGTATCTCAGGCTGGGCGTGGTCGAAAAGCTACAAAAAGAAAAGTGCAGTTTCGTGGTTTACCCCCGTTCAAGAAACGAAAAACAGTTGTGTTGGATCAAGACCAAGACGACTTTCAACTTTGGTCGTGAATTTAAGTGGGACTCCCTTTCAAAATTATAAAACACTGATACCTGTCATCTTTAATCATTTTACGACCATGTCTCGAGTAGTAAAGAACAATCTACCTTTCCTTCATCTCTTAACTTGTTGCCCAGAACATCAGCGTCAGTTTCTTCTAGAGACAGCTACCCCCGAACAGATTCACGCATTAGTTCAAATTCGTTTTAATCTGTGTCATGGAAACATGCCGGTCTCTAAGGAAGTGAAGCGCAACATAAAAAAGCATATAGATGCCCTTGTTAGTCTCGTTGGATCCTTACAAGACAAAGAAGCAAACGCCTTGCTCAAGAAGGTGGAGGATTTATACAAGATTTGCTAATCCCAGTTCTAACTAGCATAGGGCCCCTAATGTTATAAAACGTCGCGACCTAGTCTGTAGTATATCAGTCGGTTCTTGACGTTAACGAGTGCTGGTCAATATGAAGAGAATAGTCGACTGGGACGAAGAGGAAGAGAGTGATCATGAAAACACCAACGCAAGTAAAAACGATGAAAGCGATAACGAAGAACCTCGAATTAAAGATGTGTTAGAGAATCTCTCACAAACCGTTTCCAGAAAACGCGCTTCTGACTTGCTACACAGCATGGCGGCTTCCAAAGATATCTTGTTTTGGACACCTCGCGGACAGTTACTCCGAAACCAGCGAATAATACCAGTGACGAACATTTCAGAGCTGGTCGAATATGTGTTACTCCCCCATAACGACGATATTATTAAACCCCGCGCGCTCAAAACATTTATAGATGGGTTGGCAGAGGTAGGAATCAATAAGCGTTTGATACAGAATAAGAGAATTTTGGCAGAACTATTGGAAAAAGAACAAGCCTATCACGATAAAGACAGTGAGGCTGGTGATAAAGAAATGGTCTCCGAAAGCAGTGATAATGAAGATGACAAAGAGACAGCCTCTGAAAGAAGTGTTCAAGAATCGGAAAACCCAGATCTGGAACCTGAAGGAAATTCAGACGAAGAAGAAACCGCAAGTTCAGAGATTTTGCTTAAAGTAAAACGTCCTTGCTACTATTGCAACGGAGAGAACGTTTACGAAAGAGCAATAGTCAAATCCCCTAGATGTTTCTGGCAAGATGGTTATAGGATTTGTCCGATATGTGCACATCAAATTCCTGTTGATCGTAAACACTTGAAAGACGGATTTATTTGGTGCGCTGACTGCCACGCGGTGAAACACATTGATTCAAAAACTTTAAAAAAGACTCATTATCCTCCAAGCGAAGATGGAGACGATTGATTGCATCCTAATTTCCTGATGCTTTACTCATAAACATTTTGTAGTTGTTTTAATTTTGGTGTATTCATTTCAAATCTGTGTGTATTCACTATTACCAAGCAATAAAGTAATTTTCAAGAAAACACGTTGCTCAATTTAGGGCCTGTTTACATGGAGGTGGGGGACCCCAGGTAGGTGAGGTAACCCGCCTAGGTGGGGTAACCCGCCTCTCCATATAATCTCTCATTTTTATTTGATCATGTTTACATGATAGGTGGGGTAACCCGCCTAGGCGGGTTGCCCGGTCTGCCAGGTAGGGTAACCCGCCTAGCCGGGGTCGCATTTTGCCATGTAAACGATTCAAGGTGGGGTAACCCGCCTAGCCGGGGTCGCATTTTGCCATGTAAACGACTCGAGGTGGGGTAACCCGCCTAGCCGGGGTCGAGTTCATGTTACATTGAACCAGAACAATATGGCCGTTAACTGCCTCTGTCGGAGGCTTTGTATCATCAAAAGTGACAGTAAAACGCCACAGCATTGAAATGCTGCAGCGAGAGCAGAAAATAAAGATAAAATAACACTGACCGCCAAAATGCATCGCTCGTCCGCCATTTTCAATGTTTACATGCCTAGCGACCACGCAACAACGTCAAGTAAAGTCACCCCGGGACCCCGGGGTTGTAAGTTTGCATGTAAACGCAGGCCATTTTTCGACCACGGCTAGGCGGGTTACCTCACCTACCTGGGGTCCCCCACCTCCATGTAAACAGGCCCTTATTGTCGCGGGTTGACAATTAATTAGCGGTCTGAACTTCTATTAAAGTGAAGAATGATCCTCGCAGTGAATTTTCCAATTTAAGCAACTGGAAAGAAGAAGCCTGAAAAAAATCAGGGCTTCAACGGGATTCGAACCCGTGACCTCCGCGATACCGGTGCGATGCTCTACCAACTGAGCTATGAAGCCACACATTGGGAGCGAGGTCAATTTGTTGAGTTCATATCTTCCCGTGAGGAGTGAAATGATGTAAGTATATATGAATAATTCATATATTTGAACTGCGGTCATGATGAAAGTGAAGAATGATCCTCGCAGTGAATTTTCCAATTTAAGCAACTGGAAAGAAGAAGCCTGAAAAAAAAATCAGGGCTTCAACGGGATTCGAACCCGTGACCTCCGCGATACCGGTGCGATGCTCTACCAACTGAGCTATGAAGCCACACATTGGGAGCGAGGTCAATTTGTTGAGTTCATATCTTCCCGTGAGGAGTGAAATGATGTAAGTATATATGAATAATTCATATATTTGAACTGCGGTCATGATGAAAGTGAAGAATGATCCTCGCAGTGAATTTTCCAATTTAAGCAACTGGAAAGAAGAAGCCTGA
>CAXHUQ010000725.1:0-12334 GCA_964020085.1 Micromussa lordhowensis | reverse complement strand
CCAAAATTGAGCCCGGGCCCCTAAAATTCCATCTCATCATTCCAGACATTTCGATTATTGTTTTCAAAAGACTAAAAACATGCAGACTCACCAGTCAATGTTGAGAGAATTTCAGTCCTGATCAACGGTCTTCCAATAAAATTCCTTCTCACTACTATGTCGACAGTGAATTTCAAGACCAAAAAAATGTTGTGAGGAACTGTCAGCTGGTAAGATAATTCTATTGAACTGCGATGAAGTTTAAAGTTAAAAGTACATGTCAGAGTCTCGTGGCTAGTCATTAATTCAAGTTTCCTCAGACAACACGTCAATGCAATTTTTCCCACCAGCTGACTTCACCATAGCAATGCAGATCCGATGAATTTCGAAAAGGTAATTTGAATGCCAAAATTGAGCCCGGGCCCCTAAAATTCCATCTCATCATTCCAGACATTTCGATTATTGTTTTCAAAAGACTAAAAACATGAGGACTCACCAGTCAATGTTGAGAGAATTTCAGTCCTGATCAACGGTCTTCCAATAAAATTCCTTCTCACTACTATGTCGACAGTGAATTTCAAGACCAAAAAAATGTTGTGAGGAACTGTCAGCTGGTAAGATAATTCTATTGAACTGCGATGAAGTTTAAAGTTAAAAGTACATGTCAGAGTCTCGTGGCTAGTCATTAATTCAAGTCATCAATTCAAGTTTCCTCAGACAACACGTCAATGCAATTTTTCCCACCAGCTGACTTCACCAGAGCAATGCAGATCCGATGAATTTCGAAAAGGTAATTTGAATGCCAAAATTGAGCCCGGGCCCCTAAAATTCCATCTCATCATTCCAGACATTTCGATTATTGTTTTCAAAAGACTAAAAACATGAGGACTCACCAGTCAATGTTGAGAGAATTTCAGTCCTGATCAACGGTCTTCCAATAAAATTCCTTCTCACTACTATGTCGACAGTGAATTTCAAGACCAAAAAAATGTTGTGAGGAACTGTCAGCTGGTAAGATAATTCTATTGAACTGCGATGAAGTTTAAAGTTAAAAGTACATGTCAGAGTCTCGTGGCTAGTCATTAATTCAAGTCATTAATTCAAGTTTCCTCAGACAACACGTCAATGCAATTTTTCCCACCAGCTGACTTCACCAGAGCAATGCAGATCCGATGAATTTCGAAAAGGTAATTTGAATGCCAAAATTGAGCCCGGGCCCCTAAAATTCCATCTCATCATTCCAGACATTTCGATTATTGTTTTCAAAAGACTAAAAACATGAGGACTCACCAGTCAATGTTGAGAGAATTTCAGTCCTGATCAACGGTCTTCCAATAAAATTCCTTCTCACTACTATGTTGACAGTGAATTTCAAGACCAAAAAAATGTTGTGAGGAACTGTCAGCTGGTAAGATAATTCTATTGAACTGCGATGAAGTTTAAAGTTAAAAGTACATGTCAGAGTCTCGTGGCTAGTCATTAATTCAAGTCATTAATTCAAGTTTCCTCAGACAACACGTCAATGCAATTTTTCCCACCAGCTGACTTCACCAGAGCAATGCAGATCCGATGAATTTCGAAAAGGTAATTTGAATGCCAAAATTGAGCCCGGGCCCTAAAATTCCATCTCATCATTCCAGACATTTCGATTATTGTTTTCAAAAGACTAAAAACATGAGGACTCACCAGTCAATGTTGAGAGAATTTCAGTCCTGATCAACGGTCTTCCAATAAAATTCCTTCTCACTACTATTTCGACAAAAAAATGTTTTGAGGAACTGTCAGCTGGTAAGATAATTCTATTGAACTGCGATGAAGTTTAAAGTTAAAAGTACATGTCAGAGTCTAGTGGCTAGTCATCTGTGAGGGATTTGTGAATAGATCGCAAGCTGTTATTCAAACGATAAAGTCCCACTTTATTCCTGACAGGTGTCATTTCCACGGGTACGAGACAAGCGACATCTTCGATCCACTGTTCTCCATCTAATTCAAGTTTGAAATAGTTCTTGTAGGCTTTGTACCACAGCAGAGAAGCCTTACCATTTGCTAAGAAAGCATGGACCTGTCCAATCAAAATTTTGGGACTTCTCAGTGTGCTGTCTTCTTCAATCAGTCCTACAAATTGGGCCAGCTTTATGTTGGTAGTAGCTGGTGGCTGCACATGAGAAGTGTCAGTGGCTGTGGTTTCCATCACGCCTGGATTAGAGACAACGTCCTGGGCATATTCTCTTGCTACGCGAACAGCGCATTCTTTCCTTTCGTTGGCTGTTCGTCTATCGTATGTTTTCTCAGCCTGTTTCCTGGAATGACCTAAAGCAGAAGCCAGCGAAGCTTTGAGGGCATCTGAAGCGTCACTATTGAAAAAACAAAACACACCGCAATAAGCGTGGATGTTGCAGCTTGCATTTCTAGGAAATGTTTGTTCCATCATTTGTTTTTGACGCATCTGTCCTCTTACTGATGGTAGCTAAGTTCACTTTGACAATGTTGTGACGAAATTATCCGTCTATTACATTTGTATGAGCTACGCAGTTTTTCTCGTTCAATTTGAAGTTAATCTGCAGGAGTGAGTTTTTCAAAAGGGTGAGATTGCATGAGCCACTTAGGGTAATGCAAGTTCATTGCAAATTGAAAAAGACAAAGCATACGACTACTTAATAATGATATAAACATGCACGTGAAAACTTTCTCTTTTCTTTCAGCCAATAAGCGATAAACTCTAGTTCTGAAGCTTGTTGTGATGAAAATCTCCTAACCCTAAACAAAAGTGTACACTTTCTTCATGTTGGGCTTTCTACAAATAAAGAAGTCAACTATTCAATACTTACTCTCTGCCATAAGCCCAGGTCACAAATGAACTCCGAATCATGTTGATGGATACCACAGTCCCTGTCAGTTTCTGGAAAAGGTTCTTAATGTGGCTTGAAAAGGAGGAACTGCTAAACATTGCTCCATTTCTGTTCTGCAATGAAGCAAATAGAACCAAAGTTAGGGTGAATGTTGTTGTTTGTACATCTCAAGGAGAATGAGTGTAAGGACAATTCACCCCCAAGTGGGGTTAAGAAATACTGACATTCACCCCTGAATTTTGAAAGATTCATTCCTGTGGAATGAAGAATCGGGTAAATTCACCCGTCTAGACTGCCGAGAATGCTAATTTGAACTAAACCACCCCACAACTGAAAATGAAAATGAAACTCCGAGGCAATGTACCCCAACACAACCCAAAAAACATTCCTGCATCAAATTTGGCAGGGTGATTGGCCTTTATTACAAGTCCCCAACTTTTATTTTGAGGGTGAATGCGTGGTTTTTGGAGGTGACTTCAGGATTCTTGAAGATAAATCCCAGAAACTTGGCCACAGTTGCTCCAATAGCAGGGTTAGGGTTTAGATTTCTAGTAGAATCGGGGGTGAATTTGCCCTTTTAATCACACCTAATGGATTGACAGCAAGTTACTGCATTATAGCTTGAGACTACTTACCAGAAGCAAGATGTCGCCACTTTCTTTGCCAACCAATTGGGGACGGTGATTGTTCACAAAGTCGAGGAGTATTTTGCACAGCTCATGATCTGTCTATGGTCAGAAGAAAATGGTATGGATGAGTTTCCCTTTAAGTGCAACATCTTAGGAAGTATCGTGATATCATTAGAAAAATAATCACAGCATATGGGACTATGAAACAACTACTGGTTTATCCCAGAGAGAGAGAGAAAAAGAAACAAAAAACAACTGAATATTCGTACTAAATATCTGCTGCATTGTCTTACCTTCAGAGTAAGCTCCTGGCGGCCAAAGAACTTTGCAGTCTTATAGTTGTGGAATTAAAGCGTGACCTCTTCTGATCCCTTCACCAAGAGGACATTCTTATCTTTGACCTGCGCAGGATGAAATTGTTGCCAGTTGGTTTGAATCTCTAGCGTGCGAACTTCGACGCCGCGGCCCGGCGGAATGAAAACATACATTGCCAAGATAACCAAGTCGCAGCATTCCCGGGCCTTATCTCTTTTGTTGACAGCCATCTCAAAGTAATCTCTCTGCACGCTGCACGCATTCACAATCTGTTCCCTGCAAAATGTTGCATAGTGATATTAGGCTGCAGTTATTCATACATGTAGGTTTCAGACATGGATACACAGAGGGTAGAGAGGACTACTCTATCCTCTTTTAAAATTAAATGACAAAGAAGTGAAACGTTTTTCAACAAAGTCTCAAGAGTTGGTTAATTTTCAATTCACTAAATTCTAATTACCCTCTGATGACAATCAGTAAGGTTTATACTGTTTACAATGTCAAAAATAGCTTTTAGTTAGAAACACGCACTTCCAAGTTTACAAAACATGTTTCGGATAATCAACATCCGTCGTCAGTTGCGAATACAGTTGCAGTGTCAAAAAATTACAACGAAAGTGTTAAATTGACATGGCCTCCTTAATTTTCAGTTGAAAGGACGCAGAGGTACTGTCAAGGATGGAAAAGGCATTCTCTCAGCACAAAGTTCTGCATGTTTTTGAGTCATAACTGTGCGAGTTCTTATGTGTGTTTCTACCTAAAAGTTATTTCATGTCTGTTGCCATTTGGCTTGGCCGTACGTTTTCGCAGGACAGGTGACACGTTAAAACTGCATGACAAGCTCTCCTGTCACCCAACACAAAGCAGTAAAATAATATTACTAGCGCTTACCAGTCAAGCCAACGGTTCAGAAGCGTCAGCTCTTCCTTAGTTTGAGGACGTTCGACATCGCCTTGACGCTGTAGAAGTGTTGCCTGTGTTCTTAGCTGCTTAATGACAGGGATGTCCTGGTAAACGGGTGCGCTCTCCCGGTGAAGGAATTTCGCAGGATACAGAAGCGAAGAGCAGTGGTTGGATATGGTGGCAGCTGACAAATTTCGTTGGTCCTGCAAAAGGAGAGAGAGAGAGAGAGAGAGAAAAAAAGCATTACACTGTTTATCAAGATTCAGGAAGTAGCCCTGAACAGTCAGTCGAAAACAATAACTAACAAGCTTTAATGGAAGAGGACGATTATGTTGGCACATCTTTTCTAATCGATAAATTTCAAAATAAATACTCAAAATAGCTTTGTCTAATTGCGATTTCTATTTCATCCATTTATTCATTTACCTACTTATTTACCTACTTATTTATTTATTTATTTATTTATTTGCTAGACGTGCATTTGTTTCATCTCTTTACTGGTATGTAACACTAACATTTGATTTACTCTTTAAACAGTCTTACTCGCTACCCGCCTAGATTAGCCTCAGCTATTTGCGGGTTAGCGTTGTTTTTGTAAAATTTTGTTGATTTAATAATAAACTTGAACTTGAACTTGAAACTTGAAAATAACTATCAAGTACAGCAAAGAAAAAGGCCACAGCAGCAAAGCCAAGGTCCAAGATTTGGATGAAAAATTACAGAGCTGTACCAAAAATTGCGAAAATGACCCGTCGAAAGAAAACCTTGAAGAACTGGAATGTTTACAAGCAACAAGTATTTCTTAAATTTAGAAAAATCAAATAAGAAAAAAAAGCTGTGTACGGAAAATTGTTACAGGTGACGGAACAATTACAGCTAATCCCATGTTGTGCAAATCGAAATTGTAACAATGCAATAAGATTGTTTGGATTATTTCCCTGAGTAACAATAGGTTCCGGGTCTAAGTCGATATCACCTGAAGTAAATAACTTTGCCCTTGAAGCACAATAGCTATGATTTCATTTCTTACACTTCATATTGAACAACATGTACAAGTTCATCATCAAAGACAACTGACACTTGAGCGGCCCTTTTATGTTTCGCAGTTCTTGTTTTGAAAACAAACACAATCAAGAGCAAAATACAACTTTCACCCTTTTGCACGAGTGATTCCAACTGGTTTACATATACACATATTTCTGGTTTTGAGATAAAATTTTTTCTAATGCTGATCACTGTCAGTGGTAAATAAGTTCAGAATTTTCTTCCACGGTAATCTCGATGGTAGAATTGGGCATTCCGCAAAGTTTGGAAAAGTCAATATCAATTGGTTTACCGTCGACATATTGATTTGTTTACATCTGAGCGAGTGACACATATTCTGCCCCCTAACAATTAGTCGTTTCTACGCTCCGCGTATCCACGACTAAAAAAAAATATTTTTGTTCAGTAAACATGCCTTAAACTGTTACAAGCTCAATTTTGTGGTCAAAAAAATGCAGGGCTCGACTCGTACACCGGGAAGTACGGTTTTAACAAGAATAACAATAGTTGTAAATATCACTTTTTAGAAGTGAAATTTTGACCTCACGTACTTGCAGGAAAACAAATTCTGCAGTCAATAAGATGAATTCACGCATCAGATACTGTAATCGATATACCCTGAAACACGACTGTGTCTGGCGTGCAAATTTCAGGCTGAAACGTTCGTTGAACTTTACAGTATGAACTGATTCCACAAATTTTTATAACGGAAACTGTGGTAGTTTCCGTTCAGAAAACACAATCTTTCTGAAGACTTTAGTCTCCTTTGAGCAGATGTTTACAAATGGATTTCAAAACTAGAAACATAAATGACACGTCACAACATGGCCGCTCAATTTCGGCCCAGTTCCCACGCAAACGTCAAAAAATTCATTACACGTCACCTTGAGAAAATCCAGATAAGATTCCAACAGAGACTGACGTAGGAAGACGTCGGGTTGCAGTATCACACCAGGGCGAGACCTCAAGAATCCAAGAAAGCCTAAGGGCATGAAAAGGGAAAATCAATTCGTTTGCACATCGTAAAATCGTTAAATTATTGAACAACACTGTGCGAGCGAAATAACTCAGACAATAAACTCACATAATATTCTTTCCTGGGTTTTCTGGTATGTCGATGTTGCCAAAGGTCTTGCTTGTCTTTCCAGCTGGACTGGACGAGTGAAGAAGGTTTTCAGTTCGCGCAGAAATGTCTGCATTTCCAGCGGCAATTGTCCAATGTCCAATGCATATGACTGTTTGCGAAGTTTGAATTCGGTCATGGGTACGACGCAGTTGCTTTCTTCTTCTGTTGATTCTTCTGGTTTTTCTTCTGTTGATTCTTCTGGATTTTCTGGTGATTCTTCTGGTTTTTCTGGTGATTCTTCTGCTGTCGTTTCTTCTGTGCACGTGGTTGCTCCTTCTTCGATCAGATCGTCGCAATCAACGTCTGTTTCTGTCTGCAACATGAAATTGCTCGTGCGTGGCCTCTTAGAAGGCGTTTGGAGCTGAATATCGGATTCATCTGAGCTCGACTCGTCTGAAGAAGTCAGCCGGTAGGAAACGATGGACTGCATGGCGCCGAGGGAAGAGGTGAAAAAGATCGAAGTTCACAGAGTTTTTCGTGGTCATTCGGTCAAAACAGAGATCCATTGACGAAATGGCTGACGGGAATTTTTTCATTCTCGTTCCCATATCCCTTTTTGAGGCCTCTAACCCAGGAGAGCTGGAAACTAGCAAAGGATCCAGCTCTTGTGGAGTGGGAAGAATTCAATTGTCAGCTCTCAGGCAATAATTCTAGCTTTTTTTTTGACCGAAACGTCGCTTTCTGTTATGTAAGGCGGGTATTTTAAGCTTTCGAGTGCAAATATTTTGAAGCCAATATTGTCCACTTTTCATGCATTTCTCACTTTACCAAACAAAGCTTTAAAGCGCGAAAAAGGTACCCTTTTTTCAGGTTGAAGCGATCTCTTTAAAAGCGCGGAAAAGGTACCTTATTCTGCGGTTAAAAATCTTTTTTTTTTCTTAAAAGGTACCTTTTTTAACTTTTCAACTAATCGACTCGCATTAACAAATAAGGTAACAATTTTGCATTTGTTCTATGAGAAATAAATGCAGAAAGTTTATTTTTCTGCTCTTTTCAATTAGCAGGTTGATCTTTTTGTAAAAAAAGCAGAATTGCCGGAATCATTCTATGACTGACCGCTGCGTATTTTGTTAGTCCACAAGGGAAGTCATAGTGGACTCACAAAAAAAATTCTAATTAACTCTGGTTTCGTTCGATTTTTCTGAAATTTTAACACAATAAAGATGGATTGCTAAGAAACATATTTAGTCTTTGCCGATGTATAGTAGCTATTAACTCTAAAGAGATATATCGCTTCGAAGTCGGTGATTTGAAGTCGTTGGATTCGAACGAAGAGAATACTAAATACGCTAAAAAGGTGTTGAGTGAGGGCTATGGACTCAGTGAAAGGTTCCAGCAATTCTACTTTTCTAGAAAAAGATCAACTCTTCCACTTGAAAAGAGCAGAAAATTTAACTTTCCGCATTAATTTTTAGCGATCTCTTTAAAAGCGCGGAAAAGGTACCTTATTCTGCGGTTAAAAACGTTCCTGGATGAAAAGCGGACAATATTGACGCTAAAATATTTTCATCCGAAAGCTTAAAATGCCCGCTTTTTTTTTCTTACCTTCGTACAGGTGACTAACAAGAAAACGTACAACAGAAGGTCCTAATACTGAAATGTTGAACAGCGATATTTAAACAAGTGCTCAGTTATAAGGTAAAGTTTCGCACTTGTGAAATGATGGTACACGTTCTGTCTGTGTGTCCTGTCCTTTGGATTGTTACTAGAAATCGCTCTGAATTCTTCTAAAGTATATAACTATGCGTTATATGACCGGTTTACAAAATTCAATTGGTAATTGTATCATAGAAAAAACGCGCTTCGAATAGTCATGTTTTGCTTATCATGGAATACGTCTAAGTGTCCTACTTTGAAACACGCGAGTAACTTTCCTTGTGAAATATTTAACTTAAGCACTTCATATTAGGCAGGCGATAACGATGAACAGTTCTAAACAAGTACTGGGAATTTTGTTGTCAAACTTTAAAAAATGAGGAAGATAGAGCATTCTGAAAATGTCTTATGAAAACTTGACGATATTTAGGGCATGCGCAGTACTTTATCAAAGACAGTGACAACTTCTGCGTATATTGAATAGGTAAATATCATGCACAGTTTTTCTGTTTCAAAGCATTTGTCAATTGCTCTACGATTTTCAAAGTTACGACTATCGTAAAATAAGAAGAAATGTATGAAAAAATTCGGTACATGCGCAGTAACGACAAATTCAACGTACGCGCCTCAAATTGTGCACACTGTAAACTTAGACAGAAACAAACAACTTGTGTAAATTTTGTAGTAAAACGTTAAAAACACATGAAAAGGCAGTATTTTGAAATTTTAAGACAATGTATTGGAAAATTACGATGTTTAGAGCATGCGCAGTAACTACCAATTGAACGTACGAACATGAAATTGTGCACACTGTAAACTTAGACACAGGCAAACAACTTGTATAAATTTTGTGGTTAAAAAGTAAAAACACACGAAAATATAATACTTTGAAATTTGAAGAGAATGTATGGGGAAATGTTTATTGAAAAATGCAGCACATGCGCAGTAATGACCAATTGAACGTACGAAAATGACATTATACACACTGTAAACTTCGACACAGACAAACAACTTGTATAAATTTTGTGGCTAAAAGGTAAAAAGACACGGAAATATAATACTTTGAAATTTTAAGACAATCGATGGGAAAGTGTTTGCGCGGGAACTGTTGTGTGCACATTCCACGTTCCGTTCTTATAGGATTTAAAATGCTTACAAGGGGGAACAAACTCTTAATTGTGCAAGGAATAAGTCTTACCCGTCCAAGGAGCGAATTTTCTGATTCAGAAGTGCAGCTTATGCGAAATAAATTGAAATCGAGTTCGGCAATTTCAAGTGTTCGCCGCGCGCGTGAATTTTGTAAAATGAGCATAGTTAACTCGAAGTGTAATATTTCCTCTAAAAAGCAGGTATACAACTATATTCTTCCGTATAAGCAAACCCTACAGAATCTAGTACACTGAAAATCTGAATTCTCTTTTCAAGTATACACTATAACTGTGTACTGAAATGTTGAACAGCCATATTTAAACAAGTGCTCAGTTATAAGGTGAAGTTTCGCACTTGTGAAATGATGGTACACGTTCTGTCTGTGTGTCCTGTCCTTTGGATTGTTACTAGAAATCGCTCTGAATTCTTCTAAAGTATATAACTATGCGTTATATGACCGGTTTACAAAATTCAATTGGTAATTGTATCATAGAAAAAACGCGCTTCGAATAGTCATGTTTTGCTTATCATGGAATACGGCTAAGTGTCCTACTTTGAAACACGCGAGTAACTTTCCTTGTGAAATATTTAACTTAAGCACTTCATATTAGGCAGGCGATAACGATGAACAGTTCTAAACAAGTACTGGGAATTTTGTTGTCAAACTTTAAAAAATGAGGAAACGCGGAAGCGCGGAAACGCGGAAACGCGGAAGCTCATAGACATAAATTCTCACCGGAGTGTACATTTTCGAAATCCGAGTAGATACATATACAGTCATACCTCTATCACACGTACACCGAAAGGACAGAGCGAGGTGTCCCTATTTGAGAGGTTTCTATTTTGCAGGTCATTATTATAATCACATCTCTTAAACGAAAATGGTGATCTATCATTTCAATTTTATTTTCCGAAACAGTGCTTGGTAGAGAACATTCAGGTAAATTTTCAAAAAAACTCATCGCTAAATTTTATTTCTCAGGAATCACCTTAAATGGCGCCGAGTGGATCCCTTAGGCAAAAGTTTTGACTAATTAACTCTGGTTTCGTTCGATTTCTTCTGAAATTTTAACACAATAAAGATGGATTGCTAAGAAACATATTTAGTCTTTGCCGATGTATAGTAGCTATTAACTCTAAAGAGATATATCGCTTCGAAGTCGGTGATTTGAAGTCGTTGGATTCGAACGAAGAGAATACTAAATACGCTAAAAAGGTGTTGAGTGAGGGCTATGGACTCAGTGAAAGGTTCCAGCAATTCTACTTTTCTAGAAAAAGATCAACTCTTCCACTTGAAAAGAGCAGAAAATTTAACTTTCCGCATTAATTTTTAGCGATCTCTTTTAAGACAATCGATGGGAAAGTGTTTGCGCGGGAACTGTTGTGTGCACATTCCACGTTCCGTTCTTATAGGATTTAAAATGCTTACAAGGGGGAACAAACTCTTAATTGTGCAAGGAATAAGTCTTACCCGTCCAAGGAGCGAATTTTCTGATTCAGAAGTGCAGCTTATGCGAAATAAATTGAAATCGAGTTCGGCAATTTCAAGTGTACGGCGCGCGCGTGAATTTTGTAAAATGAGCATAGTTAACTCGAAGTGTAATATTTCCTCTAAAAAGCAGGTATACAACTATATTCTTCCGTATAAGCAAACCCTAAAGAATCTAGTACACTGAAAATCTGAATTCTCTTTTCAAGTATACACTATAACTGTGTACTGAAATGTTGAACAGCGATATTTAAACAAGTACTCAGTTATAAGGTGAAGTTTCGCACTTGTGAAATGATGGTACACGTTCTGTCTGTGTGTCCTGTCCTTTGGATTGTTACTAGAAATCGCTCTGAATTCTTCTAAAGTATATAACTATGCGTTATATGACCGGTTTACAAAATTCAATTGGTAATTGTATCATAGAAAAAACGCGCTTCGAATAGTCATGTTTTGCTTATCATGGAATACGGCTAAGTGTCCTACTTTGAAACACGCGAGTAACTTTCCTTGTGAAATATTTAACTTAAGCACTTCATATTAGGCAGGCGATAACGATGAACAGTTCTAAACAAGTACTGGGAATTTTGTTGTCAAACTTTAAAAAATGAGGAAACGCGGAAGCGCGGAAACGCGGAAGCTCATAGACATAAATTCTCACCGGAGTGTACATTTTCGAAATCCGAGTAGATACATATACAGTCATACCTCTATCACACGTACACCGAAAGGACAGAGCGAGGTGTCCCTATTTGAGAGGTTTCTATTTTGCAGGTCATTATTATAATCACATCTCTTAAACGAAAATGGTGATCTATCATTTTAATTTTATTTCCGAAACAGTGCCTTGGTAGAGAACATTCAGGTAAATTTTCAAAAAAATCATCGCTAAATTTTATTTCTCAGGAATCACCTTAAATGGCGCCGAGTGGATCCCTTAGGCAAAAGTTTTGACTAGATGATGGGATGCAAAAGAGAGAAAACACTTATTTGCGCTAATATTCAAGTCATTACTGCACTTTTCAATAACATGCGGACTCTAAAACATTTTTAGAGCATGGCATAATGGCTCATAGCCCATGATCGCTAAGCCAATGAAAACTCTTGAATATTAAATTATTTGGCAGATAAAAAATACTAAAAAGGCAAACTGTCAGAATCAAACAAGACTCTTCAGGGGATTTAATGACAATAATATTCATAACCATGCTTTATATACTATAAAATTTACATAATTACCATTTGAAATGTCTAA